>JAHWXV010788279.1:0-14517 GCA_024586415.1 Phrixothrix hirtus
AGATATGTAACTGTCGGTGTAGTTAGAAATCTGTTTTACCAACTTGACAGTCAAATTCACCTTTTTGTTATTGTTAGATAGCTTGAGGTTAGAAACGTACTAAACACATGTGAGCTATTTAGTGCTGTTTGAAAAGCAACTTCACGTTAATTAAGTAATAAATATGTTCAAGTAGGTTACAAAAAGACAATTTTTTGTTGGTGATCTTTAAAATTTTCAATTTTGTTATTGTTCTTGAGATATCTTACTATGTTACATTTGCCCCTTGCTATTTGATCTATGGGGAAAATGTAATACACTTTGTTTTGCATTTACCCCATATATTACATTTGCCCCAAATTGATTTTTAATATTTTTGTAGCTCAATATGGTTCGAACTTACCAGAAAAAAAAAATTAGAAATGTGCTACTCACAAGATGATCTCAATTTGGCCTTATGAGAAATTAAAGCTAGGCGTATGACAATTTACAAAGCTTCCAAAATATACAAAATTCCCTATCCTACTCTATACAGTCATTTAAAGGGTACAAGAGGGACGAAAAAACTTAACAAAGGTAGACTAACTGCCTTAACAAATGAGCAAGAGTCCAAACTAGTATCTGGAATTACCACTCTTGAAAAATGGGGATTTGGTTTGTCCAGGAAAGAGGTTATTAAAATAGTGTCCGAATTTGTAAGAAGTAATCAAATTAAAACTCCATTTAAGGATTACACTCCAGGTGATGATTGGTTCATCGCATTTAAAAAAGGGATAGCTTAAGCATAAAAATTCTACAAGCTGTAGAATACACTAGAAAGAAAGCTACTAATCCATTTTTAATTTACGGTTATTTCCAACTTTTAAAAACAACGCTGCAGGAATTGTAACTTCAAAACAGGCCATCTCAAATTTGGAATCTACATGAAAGTAGTTTTTCAATTGATCATAGCAGAACCAGAGTTATTGGTAAAAAGGAAAACCATGCTATTAGTACTTCAGGGCGTAAAAATGTCACAGTATCAATGCTAGCCAGTGCCTGTGGTGAGAAGGCACCTCCCTTAATTATTTTTAAAGGGATTGAATGTTTGGGAATAATGGCAAGCTTCTGCCAAAATATTTCTAAATATGAGTTATGCTGCAAGTAGTAAAGCTTGGATGACCTCAGAAATTTTTTTAAATTATTTTAAAAATACTGTCATTCCCTCTTTAAGCACAGAGAGGCCAGTTTTAATTATATTTGGTGGACATTCAACGCATGTTTCTCTCGCTGTTGTAGATCTAGCAAAAGAACATAGCATTACCTTGCTCAAATTACTGCTACACTCTACACACCTGTTACACCTCTTAGATCTTGCTGTGTTTAAGTCAATAAAGACCATATGGGATCAAAAATTAGTTATTTGGCAGAGGCACATGTTGGCAGAAAGCTTCCCAAAAATATGTTTTCCCAATTTATCGCTGAATCCTACAAAGAGACACCTGCAAATGTTATAACAAATGGGTTCAAGAAAGCAGGCATTATACCCTTTAATAACAAGTTGTTTCAAGAAACCAGTTCGACCCAGTCACCTTAAAAAGATGGGACGAAGAAAATACTTCTCTACAATCACAAGTACAAGCATGTTTATCATCTAATACTGCTAATTTTCCTACAGTTACTGCTCAAATGCAAAGAAATGAACCAGGACCCTCCAGTTCAGGTGTTATACATTCTGTGGAACAGAAACCTATAAGTGACTCTGCTACTACCTTTGAAAACTTTTTGCTAGGTTGCGTTTATCAACATAAAACTTCTACTCAAATCTCCAAGCGAAGGGTGGCTTCAGGAGCAGAAGTCATTACGAGCAAAAAAATAACTTTAGAGACATAATGTAATAAAAAGAAGCCAAGAAAGAGAGAAAATTCAACGTCTTCCGGAGAATCCGATAACAAAGTGGTGTCTGAAGAGTCAAGCAATGATCCATTAGAATTTGAATCAGATGACGTAGATGATTAGATTGTTTGTAAAGACAAATGGGTTTTGGTCAAGTATAGTACGAAAATAACTATTCGAAACTTTTTAGGAAAGATTATTGAAAAAGGAAAAGATGATGACTGGTTAGTTATATTTGTCAGGTTCAAGAAAAATAAGTTCATTTGGCCTGCGGCAAGTGATGAAGACTTAGTAAAAAGCTCCAACATAATTAAAGTACTTCCAGATCCTGTTCTGGATAGAAGAGGGTCAGGAATGGCATTCAAAGTTAAGTTTGAGGGACTGAATATCTCATAAGCTGAAATTTGATTACCTTTAAAGGAATTCTTTTATTTTAACGTAGTTTATAAAAAAAGTTTGTATTTTTGTTGTTTTCAATAATAAATAAAAAAATTTTAGAGCAAGATACAAAGAAATTATATATTTTTTACATTTGTCCCTTAAAGCACTGCAATACTAAATATATTACAAATGTCAGGTGATTATTACTTTTTCCCCAATGCCTGGGGCAAATGTAATATAATGTCAAAGTTTTAAAATAATCCAAAAATATTTTTTGTTAAAATTAAATTGACTGAATTTTTATGATTTGCATTTAGATTTATCTTGAAAGATTACTCCTAATTTTTTTCGTTATTTTTAAATTAAAAATTTACATTTTATACTTGATGAAATTAGCACTAATGAGATTTTATATTGCATTTGCCCCAGTTTACCTTACATTTAAATTTAAATAAGGAATTTTCATTGAATTTACCTTGGAATTTACACTTTCCCCTTTTGTTTCTAGTTTTTTCTTTATATAGCAAATTTCTACAATGTTTTGCAATAATTTTGGATCCATTTTACTTAATTCGAATGCTCTGCATAACTTCAATAATTTTAATTAATGATATATTTTCTTCTCGCAATAACCTCTCTTGTAAACCAAGATCATTTATTTCTTTTATAATCTTATCTCTTATTAATGAGTCGGTTTGTGCTTTAAATTCACAAATTTGAGCTAATTTGTTAAGTTCCATGTCATAATGATCAAATGTCTATTCAAGATGGTAGATTTTCTTGGTGTACAATAACTTTCAAATGCTTTGATAACTTCATTATATTTTTTTTCAAGACCGCTTTCAAACTTAAATGTATTAAATAAATGTAGCCCTTCATCACCAATTTAATTCAACAGCATTCACCAATTTAATTCAACAGCATTGCAATTTTAACTTCATCTGTTTTTTTTCATTGTATTCATTTGCTTTTAGGAATAATTTAAATTTTTGATAAAAATTTTTCCAATTCTGTGATAAATCACCATCTAAATTCAAGTCTTTGGGAGGTTTGAATTCCATATTTAACTTATTTTTAATTTATTATTTATTTAATTACCTCACCCCACTTTGAAAAATTTTCCATCTTGTAAACGTGATTAACCTCTGTTGGAATTCTTCCCAGCACTTTCACTTTCATTTAATTTAATACTGTTTTACACCTAACACCATCTTATGTATGCTTGATCAATACCCAATTTATTTAATATTAATGTTTATTTAAACCATATTACATTATTATAATAGTACACAATCACTAACTTAATCCTAATTAATAATAGGCCTGTCATGACAAACCCCATAATGCTTCATGCTATCCAGTGGCATAGCATACAATACCTTAATGCATAACAAACACAGCACTGCTTTTCACATGCAATACACTTCTATCTTGAATGAAGCGACCGTTTGGTAGCCCCACTTACACTGTGCATTTTCGACTACTTTGAATAACAAAATTATACATTATAGCTGATTTGATTTCCAAAATCTTGTAGCTTATATGCTTGCTCAGTCCTAGATGGTTATTCTGAAACGTTTTCTCCTAGTCACAGTAAAGATTGCAATGGTTTTCTCTAAATTCTACAGGGTGAGTTTTTTTCAAAGTTTAGTATATCTCGGAAACAACTGAAGTTACAGAGTTGGTTAAATAGGGAAAGATGTGCAGTTTTACGAGCTCTATTCATTGCCGTACTTGGTTTTGAAAAAAATTTCATTGATTACTAGATATTTTTAAAAAACTGAATTTTTATAATTTCTTTAACCACGTCTACCTCTCTGGGAATTGGTTTTATGGAAAATTTATACAGCAAAAAGTTGTAGATAATTGTGTTCTTAATAGGATAGTTGCATCAAGTTTTCTAAATAACCTATCGTTTTTGAGTTAAGAGATAAATTTTGTTTTTTAAATGGAAATCATAGCGGCCTATGGCCTCTTCAAAAAGCTCTTTTTTTAGCCTTTACGGTAATATAAGAGTTGATATGGTTATTATACAAAATAACAAAGTTGTGGCCGTTTTTCTCTTTTAATTTTGAACTTAATGCAGGCAGCCATGAAAACAATGGCTTATCTCAAAAAAGAAAAACTTCTTAATTTCTTATTAGCTATTTAATGTAATTGGCAGCACGAAATGTTTATATCAAATAACAACCGACCTGCTCACAGATACAGTTGTGAACAATAAATAAAAAATTTTGTTTATAAAATATTTAACTAACCAAACTAAAAAGAAAGTTAGGGTTATGATCTGCACAACATGTAGAGATGGTCCTCATTTATTAATACACACCTTTCTGCAACAGAATTGTGTTTACTTCAAAAAATAAAGAAGTTGTGGCTGTTTTACTAATTCAATTTGAATATTATTATTATTTTATCTAGCCATGAAAACATAATGGTTACTGACAATTGCAAATTTTATTTGACATTTTCGTTGAAATTAGTTTCATTTTATTGAGGCATTTGTTGTGCATCATAAAATATGAATTTTTCAAATGAAGAAAACCGTGGCATCGTTGAACGTTATATTAAATGTTATAACAATGCTGTAAGGGCTGCAGAAGAATATTTTCAACGCTATTTTGATCGTCATCAGCCTTGTGTATCTACATTTGAAAGACTTTATAATAATTTACTAAACTAAGAAATAAACATAATATGATTAATGAAGCCACAGAAGTAAATTTATTAGCAAGTGTGATACAAAATCCATTAATTTTCACTTGAGAGGTTGCAGTAGAAGTTGACATATCTCAATGTACTGTTGTTAGGGTGCTGAAGAAGCATAAGTTTCACCCATATAAATCAACTATTTTCCAAACATTGTACAATGGTGATCATGAAAGATGTATCAAGTTTTGTAGATGGTTTAGAAATATGTGCGCAGGTGACCCATAATTTCAGTTTAAAGCACTGTGGACGGATGAAACACGATTTACAAATTACGGTATATTTAACAGACATAATGAAATCTGTGGCTGCAAGAAAACCCTTATCAAGTTGAACAAAGAAGATCACAAATTAAGTTTGGTTTTAATGTTTGGTGTGGTGTCATTGGATCAACCATTATTGACCTGTATGTTATTTAGGGTACATTAACTGGTGAACGCTATCTTCAATTCCTGCAGAATACATTTGAGGAATTGCTAGATGATGCAAATTTGAATACTCGTGCAATGTTGCAGTGGCTTCAGCATGACGGTGCATCACTACATAATCGCTTCCTAATCCGTTATCATTTAAATGACACTTTTCCTAACTCTTGGATAGGGAGAAATGCACCAATTGCATGGCCTAATCAATCCCTGGATCTATCTGTTTTAGACATTTTTTTATGGAGAACACTAAAGAACAAGAAGATCATACAAAACAGTAAGAGATCTTAGGAAAGCCATGCTGGTGCCTTTTAATGGTATTAATGGGCGTACTGTTCGAAAAGCTACCAATTCCGTATTAAAGAGGTGCAACTTATGTATCCATAACAATGGTGGAATTTTTAGCATAATTTATGAAGCATAGTAGTTGTTGTATATTTTATTTTGTTGTTTTTTATGATGCACAACAAATGCCTCAATAAAATGAAACTAATTTCAACAAAAATGTCAAATAATATTTGCAATTGTCAGTAACCGTTAGTGTTTCCATGGCTAGATAAGATAATAATAATATTCGAATTGAATTATTAACACAGCCACCACTTCTTTATTTTTCGAAGTAAACACAAATCTGTTGCAGAAAAGTGTGTATTAATAAATGAGGACCATCTCTACATTTTGTGCAGATCATAACCCTAACTTCCTTTTTAGTTTGGTTAGTTAAACATTTTAGAAACAAAATTTTTTATTTATTGTTCACAACTGTATCTGTGAGCAGGTCAATTGTTACTTGATCTAAACATTTCGTGCTGCCAATTACATTAAATAGCTAATAAGAAACTAAGAAGCTTTTCTTTTTTGAGATAAGCCATTGTTTTCATGGCTGCCTGCATGAAGTTCAAAATTTAAAAGAGAAAAACGGCTACAACTTTGTTATTTTATATAATAACCATATCAACTCTTATATTACCGTAAAGGTTAAAAAAAGAGCTTTTTGAAGAGGCCATAGCTCACTATGATTTCCATTTAAAAAACAAAGTTTATCTCAACTCAAAAATGATAGGTTATTTAAAAAACTTGATGCAACTATCTTATTAAGAACACAATTATCTACAACTTTTTCCTGTATAAATTTTCTATAAAACCAATTCCCAGAGAGGTAGACATGGTTAAAGAAATCATAAAAATTCAGTTTTTTAAAAATATCTAGTAATCAATCAACTTTTTTTCAAAACCAAGTACGGCAATGAATAGAGCTCATAAAACTGCACAATTTTCCTTATTTAACCAACTCTGTAACTTCAGTAGTTTCCGAGATCCCTATTCTAAACATCGATAAAAACTCACCCTGTAAAATGGACATTTTGTTTCCAGCTACAGCTTTATTTAGTAAAAATGCATTAACCATACTTGATCCTAGAGGTAACCCTACTGCTATTTTGCAGTACCATTTGGTATTTGTTTGTAATGTAGTAGAATAAGCTTTCATTTAGTCGGAGATTAATGAAAGCTTTACGTTTATTATAATCTATATCTGAAGAATTGAGTTTTCTTTTCTTCATTTACAACCTAAACTCACCTTCATGATTTGGCTGGTGTGCTTTGTTGGTAAGTGAGCACTTCATGTTTATCCTGTCACTTAGTAACAACACCGGGGTATTACATTCTTGACTACAGGTTTCATCCTATTTGAGCTTATTTGAGATTACTACTTTTGGATTATTTTTGTGATTTTTTCGTGATGTTCCCACTAAAGCCATATTTTTCTCAAATAATCGGTGAGCAAGTTCCCTACTGGTGTAGTAATTATCAAAATACACAGTTTAGTCACAATCAAGTAAAGAATTGCATAGTTTCATAACCACAGATGTTAGAACACTTTCTTGATCGGATTTCTCTTTCCTGTAATAAATTCAGAAGTCATAAGTATACCCCCCTGTTAATACATCTAATTATGTTTGGTTAGTAGCATTGATTAAAAGACTTAAAAAGATATGCAAAGTAATGCTAAAACTCTGTATACCGTTCTCCCACCTAATTTCTTTACACCTCTCACCCCTATGTCAACAAACTGAGTGTTAATATGGTGCTGCCATCACACTTCTATTTAAAAATGCAAAAGCAAGAATTAGTTGCATCTATCATCTGTTAACAATGAGACTTATTACAGTAGACCAAATTACAAATCTTTACTTTAAGATAAAATGGTTTTTAAAGATTCCACTATGATTTTAAAGGATTGAAGTATAATGATGGAATACTTATGAGGTACCTACATTTTACGACTCAAAAGGATTAAGCACCCTCATAAAGAAGATCTTTTTGCATTTTAGGCAAACATATTATAATAAAATATTAATTCTTATTTGTGGGACCAATACAAAGATGGAATTACTTCGATTTAATTAATTATATAAAAATGAATAGCATTTCTGAAATGCTTATGATTTTCTAATTCCCATGATACCCAACATTAGTTAATTAAAAAAATTGAACATTATTGAACAGTCCACCTTTTTAAAAAATGTGGCCTTCACTGTTCATTACGCATTAATTAAATAAATTAATTAATGCATAATCCATATAAGAAAATATCTAGTTTAATTAAATAGTAAAATCTAAAATATTTTCTTAAATATTTGCTTTGTAAAATAAAACCAAGTGTTAAAATTTCACAAGTGCAAGGTGCCAGTTAGAAATATATTTATAAAGAAATCCAGATGGGTAGCAATAAAATTTAGAGCCCCTATAACACTTGCAAATATTGCTAGAAGTCGTGGGAATTTTAATGATTTCTGAAATAAAAAGAAACAGGCAAACGGTTCAAAATACCTAAACAGGATTGGTCACAATGAATTCACAAAAATTCATTGCCATGGAAATAAAAGTTATATATGATCAAGCAGCAGCAAAAATTGATGTCTTTGGGTTCCAGTTTTAAAACTATATAAGTAGATTAAATGAGTGTTGGTAAGACTTGTGCTAAGGTATAAGAAAATGATGAGTTGGTAAATAGTATTTGATGTCCTAATTAAAGATACTAGTCCAGTGAAGACATCATTTTCCAAAATCCACAGAAGGCAGTAAAAATCACAACCTTAGACCACAGATATTTTGGCCAGTTTTGATTCACCAAATAAATCTACATATCAGGACGCAACAAATCCAAATTTACGATCACAGCCGCTTGGGATTCAATAATAAAAGCAAACGAAGATTACTTCCCGTAAGTGAAAATTTAAACACTTAAATAAACCACAGTGAATAAATAAAATTTTTATTTATTTCATTTAAATTTTTTAAAGACTATAAATTATAAATTTTATATTGTTTTTCTCATTTTATGAAAGTCATGCTGAGAAATCAATTATTATTATTATTATTATTAACAGGCAAATCCCAATAAGGTTTACATATTACATTAAATATTATTTTAAAGTACCACAATTCAATAGAATAAAATACAATAAAAGAGGTACATATACTAAAACTTAATACTAAATTTTCAGATTAATTTGCTTTAAAAATTGAGTCCTGTCTGTGAAAAAATCTATATTATTATGTTGATTCTCCTACCGCATCGATCTCACTAAAAATGAGTTGTAAGCATAGTTAGTACTATGATATGGTAAGAAGAATGTCTGGAGTAAACGAGTTTGCCTGGGTGGCACAAAAACACTGATTTTCTTTAACAATGGGCTTATAACATTTGACTGAAGGATATAAAATATTTTAATATCTTTATATGTATGACGATCAGATAGTGAACGTAAGCAAAGGTTAACTTCAACTTGTTGGTAATTAAAATCATTGAAAAGATTTAATTTATATGCAATGTAACGCAAAAACTTGTGTTGGACTGTCTCAATTCTCGCAACATACATATTGAAGGATGGAGACATGCAGATGATCCATACTCGAGGTGTGGCCTAACCAGTGTGCAATACAATAATTTTATAATATTGATGTATCGAAAGTCACGTGTACATCTTTTGATAAAGCCACGCATTTGTAGAGCTTTTAAAACTGCTGATGATATTTGAGACTCAAATTTAAGTTTGGAATCGAGCAAAACACCAAGATCGCGAATTTCAGAAGTTATTTGAAAGGGTGAGTTATTAATATAATAAATATGATTTGTGGGAGTTGTTGATTGACTAAATATAATTGAATAACATTTAGATATATTAAGAATCATTCCATTTCGCCGGCACCACTCTACCAAGCAATTTAAGTCAGACTGTATTTTTAAACAATCCTCAATTGTGGCAACATTAGTATACATTTTTAAATCATCAGCAAAAAGTAAAAATGAAGTATGATGAAAACACTCGTAAATATCATTTATAAACAAATTAAATAGAAGGAGACCTAAATGAGACCCCTGAGGAACTCCAGAAAATACTTTAATCTCTTGAGATGTATAATTATCAAAGGTTAATGGCCTGAAATTCGAAACTTTTATTAATTATGTTTTAAATTTCATTTTTAATGAAATAATTTGTTTATTGTAAATATTGTGTTTGAAATAACAAACTTTGATCTGGTTTTGGCTCATGACAAAAATAAATAATGTACACGAAGTACAGTTAGGATGATCCTCCTTAATCTTTTTTTGAAAAGAACTCGAACCTTTTAAATATTTACAGGTGGAAACAGCCCTTAAAACTTGAATTTTAGAAACAGTTATAAAAATATTGTTTGCTGCATTGTTTAAATTTAGAGCATGCTGACCAGTTAATTATTAATAACAGATCTAATTAAGCAACACGGTAAACATCACTACCTGTAGAAAAAAATAAAATTGAGATGTGTTGTAGTGTACAGACGTGTTTTGTAATTTAAACAAGCTGTCCATTACGCCTTTAATTAGAGATATAATGAGTGAAATCAATAACTGTGACTCGAATGCAATCAAAAATGTTTTAGAAAAAGAAGAACTTATTCAAGGTATTGTGAACTGTGTTAGTGATAAGATTATTCAAAATGTCAATAGTGTATACGAAAATAGAATTTTTGAACTCAAAAAAGAGAAGAACATTTTGCAGGATAAATTCGATAAGTTAGAGCAATACAGTGGAAGAAACAATATAAGGGTCCTTAGAGTGAAGGAGGACGATAAAGAAGAGCTGGAGGTAAAAATTATAGATATTTTAAATATAAAACTGGACACTAGCATTTGCAAAAGTGATATCGATCGTTTGCATTATACAGAAAGGAAATTAGATGAAATGCATTGACCTATAAATATTAATTTTGCCAATTATAGAATTAAACAAGTAATAATGGCAAATAAAAGTAATTTAAGAGGTACTGGGTATGGAATAAATAAAGACTTAACTGCAACACGCTTAACTTATTTAAAAGAAGTACATAAAAAAACAGCCCTAGAAATGTATAGATGCGTGATAGAATTATATATCAATAGAGATAATAAGAAATTTGCAATTGAAAATAAAACTAATTTCTTAAGGTCATAAAATTGTATGTTTACAAGTTAGATAAATATATATTCTTGTTAGATACAGTATTAAAATTGGAGTTTGTTGTTGTTGCATGAGGAGATAAACCCAGGTAAAATAGGATGAAAGTGGTTGAAAAAGTCTTAATAAAAAACTTTGTTGTTTCAGGATTGGACAAAGCTAAAAATTATGAAAATTTAACAATAAAATTTTTATCGCAAAATAGGCATTATTTTATTTGGCCTCCAAAAGAAGACTGTCATATTATATATAAAACTAATGTTATGTGTAAATGCACCATATACCCTTATTCGACAAGATATGTTTTAGTCAAAGAGCATTCCTACATTCTTTATGAAGACACTAAAACTTGAAGTTTTTTGTTAAATATTCATATTACATTTGTTTCATTTTATAATTACTTTTATTCAAAGATGTAAATAAATTTATATTAAAATACTGCGTTTTTTTACCAACTGCATCTTGGATAGTTAACGATGGCCCGAATAAAGTAGCAATGGTCCCCTTCAAAAGTAATGACTGTCCCCCTTAGTTGTGTAAATCTCTAAATTATAGAAATTATGAATGGACACATGTTTAATTCGTCTAATTACATAGAGAAACAACAATGTTATGGCAAATTGATCAGTCTCATCCAAATCTGAACTCCTATAAAACCTTCCATTTTTTCTACAGTGATATCTTTGAATTTATTAATTCTTGCTCTAGTTTTTACATTAAAATTCCTCTACTGTTAGCTATAAATAATCTAAATAAATTTACAGGTGTTTTTTCCATAACATTTTCAAAATGATCTGCCAAATTTCCAGCATCCTACATCATATATGGAAACCTTTTCGGATCTTATTCAGTAATGTTAGTCCACATAACATTTTATACACGCTCATCTTCTACATCTGATAAATCATCAATTCTGAAAATGTTTATAAGATCCTCAATTGTATTGAAGATACAGTCAGTTGAGGTTGAAGGGATTGGATAAATAACACATTGTTTAGTCGTTTGCTTACTTTCTACATCTGAGGAATCATCAATGTTTACAACATCTGCAATTGTATTCATGACAGGCTCACTTGAGGTTGAAGGGATTGAATAAATAGTACATTGTTTAGCTGTAATAGGATCCTTATGGAAAATTCTTCTCTTTTTTGTAATGAGCATTTCACTATCAGATTATTGATATTCTTTAGAGGAATATTGAGAAGAATCATTTCATCATCAGACAATATCTCATTTATAAGCTTTTGTAATTATTCTTCATGATCCATTTTATTTATCCTTACCTATGAATCTAACAAACAAGATCAACGCTAACTGAAAACACAAAAATTAATTAGAAAATGAAAACTTGTTTATGACAACAATATCACAAATATTGACATTATCAAAAAAACACCAAGATCTTAGCGATATGCCTATGCATCACGTACGATATTTGTTATTGATCGAGAAGTCCTTAGCAATTTACTCTAAAGAGTCATGCAAAGCACATGTGCAATGCACCATAGCAAAAAAATATGTTTTGTTGAAAAATATAACAGATACATTTTGATTTCTATACATAAATATGTTAAATACCTATACAGAGACCAAACTACACCAGTGGCCTGGGAGACTTTTTTTCATAGTATTGTGGCAATTAACATGTTAACATATGTAGTGAAACTTAGTTTATCAGATGAGGTTATAAAAAGACAATTCTATTTAACTTGGTACAAATGAAATCTAAATGAAAATTCCATCCAAGAAAACATCAAAATTTAACCCAACAGGGATTCATTAACTTTGAAGCTAAAAACAGGACATTGCATGATTTTTCAGTCGAATAAATAAATAAATGTGTTAGTTTTATATAAAGCACATGGTATTGTGATTAAATCCAAATAGTTTTAATTTATTAACTAGAATTTCTTTCGATGCGTAATCAAATGTACAACTTAGGTCACATAATACAGTCAAAGTGTAAGTTTTGTACTCAAAAGTAGAATAAATTTCATTAATTAAGAAGAAATTACTTGATGGTTGATTTATCCTTATCAAAACCAAATTTGCTTAGTAAATTGTTTGATTCTAAATACATCGAGATTTGATTATAAATAAGTTGTTCAAATATTTTTAATATTGGTACTAAAGACAGGATGACAATTAGTGATATCATTTACATCTCCTTTTTGTGTGTAAGCACCACTTTTGCGATTTTTAATCAATAGGGAAAAATTCCAATGTCAAAACAACAATTAAGTAACTTAGTAAGGGCCAGTTTCGCCAACTAAAGATAAATTGCTTGATAACTATCTGAGATATAAACGTATGCTAAGGTTAAATAATATTTCAGTTTCACCAATAAAATTAACTATTGGTTAGATATCTACATTGACATCAACTTTTATTTTAGAATGTATTCTAAAAAGATAGGGATTTTTGTAGTTACAAGTTGTTAGATATGTGACGGGTTGTAGTTGGAAAAATTGGTGAAGAGCTACAACAACAATTTTCAAAATTCCTTGACATTAATTCACATTTCAAATGTTTGGCTGAATCTCTGTATTTATAAAGTGATCGGAGGCATTTATTATTTTACCCAATGTTAAATCCATGTCTATAGCAAGTGTCTGTTGACTAATTCAAGGATTTTGATGCACTTATTTTAAAATTTTCCATTCATCCGGAGCATTTAATGTTTTTGGACAACTTGTTCGCTGTCTATTTTCTGCAGTATTGATCTCCTTAAATTTTTTAATTACGTACTAACTCTTGGTGTGTAGTTATCCAACTTTTTTTGTAATCTGATGTGAACTTTTGCCTTGTTTAAATAATAAAGCAGAACCTACTATAACTTACGAGCCGTCACCTGCACTGTATTATTCATCGTTACGTCCGCAAAGTAGCCGATTCTGTATAATGTATAACCAGTGTAAGGTTCACTTCTGCATTACCCATTGCAATGCTGTATTGTTTCATTTGCATTTAGAAGTTTGTTGTATTAATCAAACCACATTGACAGATAGGGGAATAATATTTATATATAAATGTTTAAATTTTATCTTATTCATTACTTAATAGGTTCCTAATTCATCGAACATGCCAACAAGTTGCTGTGTTCCAACTTGTAATAGTAATTACAAAGACGGTGATGGAGTATCAGTTTTTAAATTTCCCACAGATGAAAAACGTAAAAATAGATGGGTAAAATGCATAACCAGAGACAACTTTACACCAACAAAAACAAGTGTTGTTTATATCAAACATTTGAATAATCAGTTCATAGAGCAAGAACATAACTGCTACACATTCTGATGCTACTGTAATAAGAATTCCACATTCATATCCAAAACTGAAAAATAATGCATAATAATAATTGCGGTTTCTACATTTGTTTTTAATTTCAGAGAGATATGAACAAGGCTTTCTAAAAGAATTTTCACCAAGAAGAATGTTAGTTGCATTGTCGATGAGTGAAATTACAAAACTAAATGTACATAATGAATTATTTTATGAAGAATGTTTTTTTTTGTCAAAAGAAATTATGTGAAGTATTGTGCACTAGGCTAAATACTATGTCAAATATTTTAATAAATAACTACACTAAATTAGAAATGGACAAATGCTATATTGAAAATAAAAAAAGAAAACTGAATAAGTTTAGTTAATTTTATAGTTTTTTC
>JAHWXV010788301.1:0-10515 GCA_024586415.1 Phrixothrix hirtus
TACCGGGTGCGGACAGAAAGTATTACATAAACGTTCGAAAACTTAAGTTGCTTTAACGTGTAAATTAAATTATACTGAACCAAAATAGCCTTTTATATGCAAAACAATTAATTATGAAAAACAGAAAGGAGATTTTGGTCTCAATTTCAGTTGCACGTTACAATGTACTCTATTAACGCCATACAGAATTCATATATTAAATGATCTCAGTAATAATTAATTTAATTCTATAAGTCAACCATTACCCTTCGGATATTAAATTAGGGGTGGCTGGATGAGCCTCCTCGGAAATTCTATTATAGACCTTCTTAGTTGAAAGTTTAAATTAGATTGATTTTAATTCAAAAATCGGCCTGAATATATATGATTTCTGCGGCAAGCGAAAGACGATCTTTCTTTCCAAAATTCATCAAATAAGTATAAATAATGCTGGAAATCAACTAAAATAGCGAGTTAATTATTTAAAGGTGCGGTGATATTAATAAAGAAGAAATTTGAATAATTAACCGGCTTGTTATCTAAAAATGATTAATAACAGGTTTATGTGTTAATATAACAATTCTTAAATTATACTAAAACGTAGATTAGCGTAAAGTGGATTTAAATCTGTAATTAAAAATAAGTATTTAATTATTATAAAGTAGGAAAAGCTTAATTAAAGTTCTGAAATTTCCATAAAATAGTCATCATTGAAATTGCAGACAGGTAAAAACTGTTATCTCTCTTTACATGCATCGAAAGGTCAATGTCTTAACCATGAACTTTGAATATTTTGTTTACAAACGTCGACCCACGGGTCATCACATGTCCGTTTATCTACTCGTTCTATCATATTAATTTTGAACTAATTGTTAAATGTGACGAAAACAATTCTCGTGGCGTTTTACGTCATTAACAAACCTAATTAAGAAAAATAACATAAATATACAAGTATACCGGGTGTTGACAGAAAGTTCTAAATAAAATGTTCGGAAAAATTAAATCATTTTAATGTGTAGCTAAACTACACTGTACAAAATCACCTTTTATGTGAAAAAGAAATTAATTAAGGAAAACAGAAAGGAGATTTTGGCATCGATTTCAGGTACACGTTATACTGCTTCTATCTATTCTGAGAATAGTTCCATACCTTGAACGGTCATCTGGAATAGTGGCACCCCTTTCCTCTATCAATACCTTGATTTCCTCTAGAGTGCGGACAGTGCTGGTGAAATTCTTCTGGAACCTCCCCATCCTCCGACTAACTAGCGGCCGCCAGTATTGCTGTTGGACATAACGTCAAACACGCACGTGCCAACGCGTCGACCAAAACAAAGATACTTATTATTACATTCTTTGTTTTAATATTGGTTGCCTGTAAGGGCGTATTGGGTATGTTAACGCGTATCGGCGGGAATCCGGTATAATTCATGGTCCTGGCTACCAATTATTGTAAAGCCCAGATTACATCATTCCCGTTTTGAAGGGCGCCTGTCAGAACATTATCCCTGTCCTGCATACCTTTATTTACTGTGAATATAATATTTAGATAATAAGTTCATTTTATAGTAGATTGGTTAGTCTTCCCCGTAGCTCTTGAATTAAGCAGCATTCAGGAGCTGGAGAAGTTTTCTTGTAACACTGTGTATCCTTTCGTTTTTTTTTGTGTATGATGAATAAGCCATTTCTTTAGATATAGATAAATATCTATTCCCCAATTGGACTTTCATTTTAAACTTAGAATAAGTTAAATAAGATTATTTTATATTTCAGGGGATATGTGTTTGTCAAAGTGCCCCCTCTAGCTATGGTCTTATTTCATACTGATATTTGGGGAAGTAGGATGCATGCTTATGAATCTGAAACGAAATGACAGTCGACTGTTTGGGTCTTTCAAAATGAAGCAAAGCCAATTAAAGTTGTTCGTGTTTGCAGTATTTCCAAACAAATGATCTCTTGTTTTGTACCAGAAACTGAGCATATGGCTACTATAACTTTAGAAAACTGTAAAACTGCAAATGCTGAGTGAGTTAAACTATCTGTGTACCACATATTTTGTCTGAAATGCGAAAAAGGTACAAAACCAACGAACCATTCTTGAAGTTACAATGTTAGATATTCGGATTTTAGTGTCTTTAGGATTAATTGTGCGGGTTTGGTAATCGAAATTCCCAGGGGAAACGTCGATAGGCGTACCGATGAAAATGGCTTCCCACCTCTTCGCAGGGTTAAAGTTTTAGTACGATGTCGTTTATCACAACATCCGAGATTCTTAAGGGAAACATTAAGAGCCGAACTTAATTAATTTCAAATATTTGAACTAAAAATTGATTTTAATAACTATTTGGGTGTCAGCTGGCTAAAACAACCAAATCGGCCTAATTTCTGGTAAAATTATTCTTGTTTAATGAACTCGTTTAACCAATTTATTTGTCTGTAAATGTGCTGGCTTTAAACCTGATTTAATGTATTCCTTGCGTTAACGCCCTACGGAATGATGTATATTAAATTCTCCTGCAATAGTTAACTTGCTTAACAAAATAATTATTGTAATTTGGTTAATAAAGTATGCTCGAACTAAGCTTTAAGGGCTTAGCTCAAAAGTCTGATTATAACTTTCTTCATATGAAGGTAAAAAAAGACTGTTCAAATTCGAATTTCTTTGCGACATTTGTACGGTTTTACACGTGAACGAATTGAAAAAATAAACATGATTTTTATGATATATCAATAAAAGTATCAACTTAGTTATCTAAAGGTACGTTAATTGATACCCAGGTTATCTTTAAATAATTAATTGCTTCACAAAACAAATAAATGAAGTACTAGCTTATCTAAAATGAAAATATGGATTAATTTATATTTACGAATAAGTAAATAAATAATGGATTTTAAACGGTCCTTAAAACTATGAATTTAATTGTGGTTAAGCGGAAATAAGTAATTAAAACCATAGATTTTCCGCTTACACGATAAACATGAATTTTTAAATTGTTAAAGATAATCTACATTCGGCAGGCCATTATTTCAACCAAACAAGGTTATCAAGTTCACGGTGCGTACTTGACATGTTCGCTTGTTTAAAAAATAATCGTTGCTTAATCAGCTGTATGTTCTTGTCTATAAACAAAGAATTGAGTTAATTTTCTAATAATTATAAATAGTTGCAAGTTTCATACAGAGTGTTTTATGTCATTAGAGCAATAGTGAATTGGGTGTTCACAAGAAACAGTAAATTAAATAATATGCAAAAACAAATATCGTTAACGTGTAGCTGAATTTCTCGAAACGAAATCGTTTTTTAACAGACTTTTATACTCACGTTACAATATAACTTTAAATAGTTCAAGCGACCAATTAGGTACATCGCTTTAAAAAATCCCTTTATACATGCTGATGTGCACTATGTCCCCTATCTTATAGGGATATTATTTGTGCGTTGGTTGCTCTTAAATATCCCTATGCTCAACCTAGACGAGCGTTAGAGGCAAGATCTACAGATTTGACAGCAATCGTTCGAAATGTACTGTTGTTATAGGTAACTATAGCTTCAGCTAAAATATCTATCCAATTGTGGGCACCTTGCAAGCTAAACATTTTGACACAAATGTTGTTTCAATGTTCTATTAACTCTTTCTGCAATACCCGCTTTAACTTTACTGTATGTAGGGTATTGGTTGATTCCAAACATGCTCAACAATTTAAAATTTCTATTACAAAATTCTTTACAAGTATTAGTTTCCAAATTTTTAGGTTTTCCACCGTTGGTAATTAGTAGAATTAATTTCATAGCCTTGATTATTTCAACGCCATCCTTTGACTTGACCGGTTTCGTCAGCAGAAACGTGAAAAAGTAGTCTATAGCAACCAAAATGTAATACCTTATTGACTTTAACGCAAAGTATGTCGTCATATTCTTTTATAATTATCCCTCTGTGTGTAAAATGCTTTCCTACTCGTTTGTGTATGTCATTAAACACGTGCTGCTTATATACGAGTATCATGTCGTTTATCTACCTTAAACTGACAAGTTTTTAACGTTGTCAGCTTTTATCGATGTAATATTTACCGTTTGTGCTAGAATCAGAAATTATTTCAGCAGCAGATATTGTAGTCAGCCAAAATTCATTCAATTGGTTTCTCGAAAGTATCATGTTATCTATTAAGATTTTAATGTCTTTTAAAATCATCAGCGATAGTAATTTACGTACCACTATGGCGATACCTTCATACCTTCTCATCTCAGCTTTGATTTTAGTCGCTGTTTCTTCCATATATACCCTGCAGTTTACATTATAAATGCCCAAATGCTTTTTAAACCAGCAGTAGCATTATTTATTTAGCTGTCTATGACATTTATAACATTAGTTTCAAAATACTGAAATACTTTTATAAGTTTCATCGATCTTCTTAGTGAAGGCTGCTATAGAATTATTTATAGAAACTTGTTGGTGCAATCTGTATTTGCATTCGGCGAAACAACTTTGGTTAATAGCATATTTTGTAACCCGAAATTCCCAACATTTGTTAATTCAAAACTCACACATGGTTCCCCTTTATTGTAAAATCCCATTGGACCGCCGTTAGCTGTAATATAGCGGCTAAACATATCAATATTCATTATGGTACTATACTTTAACTACAGTTGCAAACGTTTTTTGTTGCTTTAAAAAATAATTTGAGTTAGGAATTTCCACGTAACCAGCTTCCGCCAGTTTCTGTAAAATTGAAATCATTTCGTTAACATGTCCAGTATGTCCAAATCTTCTTTCGGCCTATAGGACATGCAGTTTGATAGTTAGCTCGTGTACCATATACCAAAGTTTAAGTTCTTCACTCTTGCTTCTCCAGAATCGTTTAATTAGAAAACCACCGCCTTTGTTTTTCATCATTTTAGGTTTAGGTTGTTTTCTTGTGCGTCTTACATCTACCTTATAAAATATTAACGCCTCGACTCAGAAATCAAATTATTACCGTCATTCCTTATCCATTCCGAATCTCGACCTTGTTTTAACCTCTAGCGTAATCATTGTAGTATTCTCAAAGCTTCATAGAGATTATACGCATTCGGCAGTTGCTTTGCATTCGGCTTAAAAGTTTCTACAGATTTAAATGGCGGATGTATACCCTAGACGCTAATTGTAATAGTGTTCATGGGTAACTTGGCCAAAATGATCTTGACGAAAACGAATATGCTAAAGAAGTTTGAGTGGACGGTAACGAATCCATATAATACCACGTGTTAGCGTTAGCCAAGGAGTAGAAGTTACAGATGTTTGACGATGATATAGAGATGACTTACCGTACATGGTGGCTGCAGTGTTTTATTCAGACAGTGATGTTGCTGCCTTTTATATTGTTTTATCCTGCCCTAGCAACAGCTGCAGCTCGAACCTTCCTCGTTTCAATTGTTGTCGTCATTTTTTTCGCCTTCCACGTCAATTCTTATGTAACTTTACATTCTTTCGCATGCATGTTATTGCCATTTAGGTTCAGCGACAACAAACTTTGTTGCTATTATTGGTTTATAAGTTTCTTCAAATTTTGTGCTGAAATTGTGTGCTACTGTAGCGCTTTATATTTGCATCTAATTGAGGCTATAGCTTGAATCATTCGTTTATGTACTTATATCTCGACAACATGCATGTTTAAAGTTATAATATTTAAAGTGAAACTCTAACATTCAATTTTAACGGGTTGTTTTCTATTAAAGTGATAGGCTTTTAGCCTGAATATATATTGTATGGATCGTTTCGAACCGCATGATAGGCAAATCCCATGTAAAACTTAAAATTGTAGTTTCTAACCCGGATATGCACTTTAAAAAAAGGTATTTTAAACAAATGTTGTTTAGAATTTAATTTTGAATATTTCATACGTAACATTTAGTACTAAACGTAATTTTTTGTTAAAAACTGATATCACTTTGGACGATTTATATAAATACTTCAACAAAAATAGTAGTTGCCATGTACAAAGATCAAACGTCTGTGAATTTGAGATTTCGTTGATATTAAATATTATTTGTCTATTGTTGGTCTCAATTTTTGTTTTCTCTATAAATTTTAACATTATTTTTTAAATAAAACTTCGTAGTATAAACCCCTTAAGTATTGAAAAAATAATTGATTTGCAAAAATAATACTGATAGTAAATAAAAAGTAAAATGAAGGTACAGCTGTTGAAACTCTTTATTAAAATAAGTGAATTTAAGCTTGAAACAAAAGGTACAAAGGTAAAAAACAAGAACGTATAAAACAATAAATTAAATTAGCTGTTCAAACAAATCTCCATTATTTCCCAAACAAAATCTCAATCTATCACAAAAATTTCCATTTACAATTACCACAGTGCGAGGATGAATATTGTTACACAACTCGATAATTTTTATTTTAAAATCTTCCAAAGACTCAATTGCTTCTTTCAAATTGATTAATGGATTGTTTATAGTAGGCAACAAGAAAAAATCGCAAGGAATTGAATCTGCAAACCTTGAAGGTCAGAGCATTGCACCACCTCTTCCAATTCACTTATTGGAAAATATAAAATTGAAAAAATCTATCACAGCGCAACGCTGTTATAGATCTATCGTGAAGATGCCAAATTTGATCCACTCCAGCTCTCCTTGCCATTTTGTCTGCAACTTCATTTTGCAGTAACTCTAAATGCTTATCAGAATTTATATTTATTTCTATGAAAATGGGACCAAAATTTTATTCTCTGAAATAACCCCCCTCCCCCCCATACACACACATATTTACCTTTTGAGAATACTGCGTATGAGACGGAATAATAATATTTGGGTTCTCGGTAAACCAGTGTCGATAAATTTATTTATTGTAGCCTGATACCATATGAAATGTACATTAATTGGTAAAGCAAACCAAATAGGTAAAGTTTTCTTGTTGGCTACACCTTTCCATAACAGTTCTGTAAAATGCATTCTTTCTTTCGGCATCAATTGATAATAATTGTTGATGGCTTTGAACTTAGTATGCTTTAAATTTAATTTTCCTCAAATTTCTTGGAACACTTGTTTCCCTAGTAACAAACTCTGAAGCGATCTGTCTTGCTCTTATTGTTGGTTCTACTGTTATTTTTGCTCTAATATCAGTTTCATTCTGTTAATTTAACTGCCTTTTATGTCTAAGAGAATGTTGAAAATTTACAAAACCTGTAAGTGCGTTTGAAGTTCTTGCAATATTTGTCATTTATTTGGAAACGCCCGATACATAGATCCATGTAATAATTGTAAAATCTAATTAGTGAATTAGCAGTATCATTTTTATGCCAAAATTACAACCATAAATTGGTAAATTGTACTATTCTATTTTAACAATTATTAAAATTCGAAAATTTAACATGATTGAAGTATGTACTATACAATTCTGGATTTAAACGTTCGGAGATCGGGTTCTTTGTTTTCTCAGTTTCTATAACAGCAGAGCTCTTGATTGTTTTCTTTTACCTATCGTTAAAATCAAAGTAGTGCCCTTAATTACAACTTTTTCCCAAATTTTTTACGCTACGTACAATCCCTGAACTATAACCTAATTGATTACATCGCAAATGTAGAACCTCCCCAACTCCACTGTGGTGGCCGGAGCAAACAAGATAAAATTAACATCTTTGACGACCTCGGGGGCGCAAGGCCTCTTTAGTGCCGTTATAAGCAGTTTTGCTCAAAGTTACGTATAATCCTCGCAATGCTTGATTGATTTGGAACTGATCTATTTTCAAAACTGAATCTAAACAGTTAACAAATCTGTCTTGTTGATTGACCGCTATAGCTCCATTTTATGATTTGTACCTTTTCTTCAGATAAATAAATACTCATTTTTGTCAATGTACAATTCACTTTCGACACTTCTAATTACTTTTCAATTCAACCGAAGTTTGATATTTGTTTGTTCATGGTATCTACTGTTTTTGTTGAAATACTTATATAAAGCGTCCAAAGTTACTTGGATCCACACGGTTCATACAGAAAAGTAATTATAAAATACATGCAAAGTAATAACTTAATTGTTAAAAAATTAATAAACCAGTGATAAATGTTTAATGTTAAATTATTGTTACAACAAATCAAAATTATAGGAAAAATACAACTTTCAAGTAAGGTATCTTACTGTAAATGTCCATACGTTGTGAAATTTTAGTAAGTATTGTTGTGTTTAGAAGCATACAAGCATTTTTTTAGTTCCGACGAAGGCAGAATACTTTTGCCGAAAATTTGACCAATAAACGGTGCTGCTTTAGCACCAGTAGTAGTAGTGGTCTATATATGTATAGATAAAACCACATACGTAAAGATAAAGGCATGAGATTGGTTAGGTTCCCTCATATTTTGAAGCAAACTGTATATAGGGTTGAAAAATAATTTGATACTATTAATATAAAAAGATAATTTAATGATAAAAAGATTTAATTCTCAAAAGGAAACACAATAAATAAGAGAAAATAGCAAATTACGAGCAAAAATCGGAATCGAGATAAGATTATGAAGTCAAATTTCAAAATTTACAATTGTACATAAATGTTAATATAAAGGAAATTTAGAATGTTATGTTAGTAGACACACGCAGACGAAATATCTGAACATTTGCATTAACTAATTGTAATAATTTAAATAAATATACAAAATTGAGGTTAATTCCTAAAACCTTCTAACTGAAGGGCCAAAATTAATTAATGTATATGTTGAAAATTATTTAATAGACGTAAATAAAGATTACAATATGAACAATTAAACATTACAACATAATAACAGTAAAATATTAAAACAAAGTGTGAATCTTTAAACGCGCCATACTTTTCTTCAAAATAATTATGGAAATACTAATAACCAGAAGCTGTAGAATATTATGGGAACGTTTTCCATCTAAGAGATTGAAATTTTGCATAAAGTATTATAAATCTTAAAACAATTCAGCATTGACACATGCTATTTTGATCCCTGTTACTAAAAGTCTCCAAATGATTTCAAAATTGTAAAATTATTTAATAAGGCTTTGCAGAAGGATTCAGTCAATAATTTGTAGCAGAAATATGTTTTTAAAAATCCAAATTAACCCCATATTTAAGATCTTATGTTCATTTAAAGAAAGACAAATTTTTCAAATATTGCTAATTCAGTAGTTTCGGCCTAGATTCTGGTTGAATCCTCACTAATTTTCAGTTAAATTTTGACCATCGTAAGAGCATGTTATGCCTCTCATAATTAATTAAAAGTAAATTGATCCACGTTGATCAAAGTAAGAATTCTTAACCTGTAATGTGCCTATACCTTCCATCTTATTTGTTTTTGATAAATAATTAGTCAAGTAATTATAAAACACAAGCTTGATGTCAAATTAAGGTATAGACCCATTAATTGTGCATATTTTAAATAGTTTAGAGACATTTCATTAATTCACGATTATTAGAACATCCTGTAGATACTTTATTTAATTATTTCGTATATAATTACCGAGCTTTAACCATTCATTATGTTCATTTACTTATTAATTTCTATTCCGTAATTAATGCTGTATTTATTTCATTTATGTATACGTTAACAGTTGAAGCTTGCGGATAAGTCATTTTGAATAAAACCTATTCCTAAAACAAAATAAAAGTATTTACAAACTATCTTTTACCCTCGTGCGCCAAAATCAATAGATTTACAGAGTTTCTAGCACACAACAGCCTGCTGTACCAAGAATGTATGTTTCTGGATACCTGTTGTACAAATATATGAATACTTGCGGTACCAACCAATCCCTGAGTTCAGCGGGTCTCTGCTCGTTGCGCAAAATTAGTAATGTGTTCTTGCTCTAGAACTGCATCATAAATGCGGCGGATTAGCTTTTTCCGTCGTTGTAGGGTCCAGAACTGTTCTTCGGATGTTGCGGTAGCTTTCAAAGACTTACTTTAATATTTACAGGTTAAAACTGTTTACACAGCAGCTTCCAAGTGTAAGCTAAGGTTTACAAATGGTGCTGGTTTTAGGTTACTTACAATGTTGACTTTGTTACACTCTGTATATATACTTTTTGTCAGGACCTTGTTCTAATTAGCTCAATCAAAACCTTGTATTTTACTTTACTTTTAATTCTTAAGCTTATTGTAATTGTCTTTTATTTACCGAGCTCGGTGTACACTATTTAAACTGTTATGTTTTATTTGCAGTTGGTTTTAAAGCACTATGAATGTACTTTATTTAATTAACTCTGTAATTAATATTTATAGTCTGAGCATTTGCATGCTTAATTTTTGAACTGTGCGGCACTCTGAATATTTTACTTTAATCTGCTTTTGCATGTAATTTTATGAACTGCAGTTATATTACTTTAGTAATATAATTCTTTATATTTAACTATATAATTAGACTTTCAATAATAAGTCTTTAAGGCAGTAAATTATTTATTTAAAAAAATAAAGGGTTTTTTACAGAATTTGAATTCAAGCATTGTTATAAACCAATTTACAATAGCTAGCGTGTGTTTCCCTTTGTATCATGGATACCACACGGCGCTTTAGTGCACTTTACGTTGT
>JAHWXV010788384.1:0-14792 GCA_024586415.1 Phrixothrix hirtus
TCACGCCTTGTACCGACTTAACAACACGATTTTGGATATAAGTAAGTTGGGTTAAATCTTCTTATTTTTATCCCAGGAGTCCGTTGTGAAGCCATGTCCCAGCCTTTTGGAGCACATAGAATTTATTCATTAAATGGAGATTTTTATAAAAATAAAACGCTTTCTATAGGTGTGCCCTACTTACCTGGATGGCGCATAGCAAAAAAAAATGATTTTTGATAAAGCAAAACATCGTTTCTTTTATCGCTGCGAACTTATCTGCATTTGCTATTAAGTTTTATGAAATCTAGCACTTTTAGTTAATTACTCGAACTATAATAATAAAGGATTTGTTCCCCGTTAAATTAACTTTCATAGTAAACAGTTTATTCAATGCTCAATGATATGCACACGAATTTAAATGTGTAAGTACGGATAATGGCTAACGATAAGTACACAGCCCCTTTGAAATACCATAATTACTGTGTAGAATTTACAATGTTAAGCTCCAAAACCTCAATTTACAAAAACTTTGTAGGCATTTTTCATAGGAACTTATGCGTCTTTAAATTAGCTAATGGCATTTTATTTCGCAAAATGAGATGAAAACAACATAACAAGTTAGTAGGATGGTAGAAGTTTTCATCAAACTGAAATATTTGTAAAGTAGAAGTTCATAAAATGAATCAATTTCACTTGTTGTCATTATATTTAAACAACTGTTATGTAGCTATATTTGCTTTTCTGTAAAAATAAAATAAATTAGAAATCAATAAGGTTTATAAGTGCTTGCGGCTAAAACTGTAGCTATCAGACGATGTAAAAACTAATATGTATCAAACATTTTATTGGTTACTTATACGTCAGGAGATAGATTATTGAAGGATTATTGTATTATGCTTAAGTCCTTATCAAAACAGTAGTTCTCTTTTAAATGTTTAATAATTAACGAAAAAGTATATTCCTAGTTTGTAGTATATTTTGAAATGAACTTGTAAGTTTAGACGTTACACACCCATGTGATATAATTATTTATTTAGCAATAATAAACTCATGTGATTAAGTATAAATTAAGAAAGACAAAAAATTAATGCAAATAGATTATTGATAAATCTTCCTTGTTATTCGTCTCGATTTGTTGTCTACGCAGTTAAGTCCCAGCTCCAGGTTTTTCTTATACTTGAGAAATTGTAAAGCAAAATCTAAGAAAATTAAACATTCTCTTGAATTTTAGTATAATTGGGTTTAACGCTGACTTTATGCATGGATGCCAAATGCCTTAAAAAATTTCCTTTTTGTCTTGTTTGGTACGAGCACCAGTCACATTTGAATTGTGGTTCCTTTCCGCATTCATTTCTTAGATGATTTCGCAAAGATGCCTTCCATTTATAGGATTTTCCACAAGTGGTACAGTTAAAACAACCAACTTCTTTGCTTATATCTAAAACAAAGTCTGGTTAGCATTCATAAATAGTTATTGCAATATAAAGAACGTTTTAAGTATTTTTATTTTTATAAAATTGAATAAAAAATAAGATAATTAGTAAGCTAATATATTCTAGGTTTTTTCAGATTAATTATTAGTTTGAAATTTTCATGCAATATTGTTAAGTTAGAAACTTTCTTAATGAAATGTAATTATTAAAATCCTTCTAGAGCACTTCTCAGAAAATCATTTAATATTGACAAACGTAAAATTAAAAACAAATGAATTTCATGCATGCAGTAATTACATATCCATTCAAACATATTTGTTAAAAATTATAAATTCCATAACTAAACTACCCAAAGTGATAATAAAAATATAAACTGAAAAAACAATTCCCATCTATAAATTAGCATAAATTTCTGATGCAATTCATGATAGTATGTTACAGAGTACAATTCATAGTGATGTATATTCAATTATGATTTGCAGTAAGACCGGCTGGGAATGTAGTCGTTTTATACTGGTATAGACTTAGCAATATTTTGCTAATTTATTGTCTGCTTTGTGAAAACCTATAAGCGTCTTACAGCAATACAAAAAAGAAACACTGTTGCCAAATGCACCAGCATTTACTTTTTAGTTTTACTCAATGTCTTTAGTTGTCACAATAAACTAACTAGAAAATTTAAACTATACATTTAAAAACACGCAATGTCGTTTTGTATAGTTCAAATTTAAAAACTGCCACTGTTTGTAAGCAGTGATACTTACCTTTAATATAAGTGTGCTTTGATACTATTTAACTTCTATTTAATATTCATTACTTTTTAAATATGTGAGAGAACAGTTTGGAACACTTTAAATCTAACTTAGTATTTTATTTTTAATACGTTATTAAATCATGTTAAAGAAATGTTTAAACTTGAGGGCTGGCGTACTACATTGTTTAACATTTTGAAATTACTAAGTTACAAATATATATATAAGCATTTAAATGGATGCAACCTTTATATAAACACAAACATACACTTTCAAAGAAAATTAAACATTTGCAAATAATTATAAAGTACTGCAATTTTTATACATCTCCACGAAACTTGGCTAAACCAAAATAGTACTACCGTTGACATTTACATGACGCTGATCTAAAGAACAATCCAGCCAACTCTGAAGGGGAGGAGAAAATATTTACAATATTACATACAGGATGTCGACTAGGATTTCTACCAGGGTGTGATTTAATATCGGATTCGAATAACGATTGTAATTACCATAAATTACTTAATGAGAAGATATTCGAAAGTTAGAATCAGCCAGCTAATTCCCGTTTTATCAAGGTTACCTAAAAAAATGTGTATTCTTTACGGATATGCAGGTTACCAGAATATTCTAGTTAGAAGCTCCAAAAATGCTGTCGTACCGATTTATGAGTTGAATGGCAACATCTTGTAACGTTTACTGTATTAAATACGTTACTTAAATTTATATTTATAAGAGTTCACTATAAAATACTTTGTACTAGCATGTAATAATTAATTGCATTAATTTGAGTAACTCGGAAACATTAAAAATATGCTCCACTAAACGTGATTACTGTAAGCACGAAAAGGAAATATTAATTAATACATAACGCGACACCTGCCTTCCATTATTACATAACACATTCATACAGAAATGCATGTTTTAATTTTCCATCTGCATAAAATAATCTTCTAAAAATTAGCGTAAGATTATTTTACCCCTAATAAAAATAGGTGTAAAATAGTACCAATCAATATAAGTTTATTTTACGAGTACTAATACAACTATTTTATGCCCATTTTTCAATTCGCTTCCTACTGCCTTTTTGCAACTATTAGTGTGGTCCAAAATCATGTTTTACTTTTACTAGAAAATTAAACGAATTGTTGACAACCTCTCGTTGTGATATCTGAGCACATTATGAATTGGGGGAAAAATAGTGTTTTACCCAAGCAGTCTCTTATGTGGTAATATTTAAAAAACAGTTTTGCAGATGATGTTGGTATAAAAGACCTTAAAAGTAGCTAGTCCCTCCATCCTAGTAAGTCCAATTTTATCGAAGTCTATGTAGTTTGCTTAAATTTCTACCATATTTATAAAATTTAACCGGTATCTTTAAAAGTGAATACTGTTTATAGCTAAATAATCCTGTGTCGTAGGTATACGAGATAGAATTCAATAGCGTTACCGCCTTCATTGTGAAATCGTATTAAACAGCAGACGTAACTACATGACATTTCCTTGCTCATTTATAAACCGTTGCATGCACACCTGCCTTTGCTGGAAACAGTGTCGCAACTAATCAGTTTTCAGTTCCTTAACAAGTTCTATTGTTTTCTCTTTAAATCATTAGCGCCTTCAATATAAATCTATTTAAGCTTGCTTTTACGTAGGGAAATACAAAGAGGTTGCATGGTACAAGATCAGGTAAGTATGGAGAGTGTCGGAGCATGATAATGTTCTTGGAGATCTAAAACTGCTTTAGAAATAAAGCATTATTATCAGGAGAGCTACCCTGATGCAACATCAATCTATTTGTTCACATTTCAAGACTATTCTAGTGAGTTCATTTCCTTAATTCTTTTAAAATCCCTACATAATGTAGTGCTTAGCTGTTATACCTTTAGGAAGCCATTCAACCAACAGAAGATCCCCAAAATCAAAATAATAGTAAGACATCGGGTGTTCTGACTTTCCGTCGCCTCTACTACTTTTTTCTCAGCAGTAAATCTCTTGCGCCGCCCAAAGCACCCACTCAATGTACAGAATTTTCTCCTTATAAACGACTTTGAGTGCACAATAAGTTTCGATAGCACTTTTACCAAATTTTACTAAAACCTTTATTTGATCCTTTGTTCAATTTTTCAGTCTAACACAATTTGTGACAAAAGGACACAGCACAACCTCAATAATTGAGTCAAAAATTAGAATAGAAACCATAAATTTTGCTGACCCTTCAAATTTCATGCATAAAAACTGCATAATTACCGATGCGAGGCTCAATCACTTCAATTCAACTAGATCGGTCTCGTTATTTCATAGCAATACCTCGCATCTGCTGACTTTTGTATCTTATTTTACCAGTTACTCACACAACGCTCGTTTAAATTTGATGAATATTTAATTTAGCCAATGATTTGCCATCTTCTATGTTAAACTGTAAGGTGCGCGGCTAGTTCAGTAAGTCATATAAAAATGCATGAGATGACGCCACCAGAACAAAATCGATATTATTTTATTGAAATAAGTTCCTCCGGATGGCGTTATACCAATTTTTAAGAGCATTTACGCACTAGTTTGTGTTTAACAGCCATTTAAAGTAAACTGCTTGAATTACTTTCGCTACAATGTAAAAGTGATTTCCAAGTTCTCATTAAACATTATTTTCTGAGTAGAAAAACAATAACAGAAAAAAACAAAATCTTAACAAATATTATCTGCTCCATCAATTTAAATGATTCACAAGCGCTATAATAATTTTCGTTGTGGTCGTACCAGCGTTCACGATGCTGGACGATTTGACAGGCGAAAATATGCCCATAAACCAGAAATGATAACAAAAGTGCATGATATTGTGTTGACAGATCGTCGATTGAAGATCCGTAAGATTGGAGGCTTTAAACGAATCAAGTGGTGCAGTAGTTTCAATTTTGCATGATGATTTGAATATGATGAAGCTTTCTGCAAGGTGGGTGCCGCGTTTGTTAACAATGGGATAAAAACGTAATCATTCAACGGTTTGTTTCAAATAGTTTAAGCATAATTCATCTGAATTTCATTTTATACTCCAGAAATCAAAAATGCAAGCGAAACAATGGGCATAATCTGGTTCGTGCTCCAAGGAAGGCAACAGTGATGCCATGGGCTGGTAATGTCATTGCAACGTTTTTAGGATGCTTGCAGTATAATTTTCATTGACTACCTTCAAAAAGGTAGAACAATAACATAAGAACGTTATTCATCATTACCGGACCAGTTTAATGAAAAAATCAAGGTAAAATCGGCCACATGTGACAAAGAAATTTGTTTCACCACGATGAGCACTTCCTTTAGGTATTTCAACTGCTAAAATACATGAATTTTGTTTCTAAATGCTTCCACGTGCCCCTTATTCACCCAGTTTGATTCTTTTTGACTATTTCTTATCCCCAAACGTGAAAACTTGCCTTACTGATACGAAATTTCCATCCAATGAAAAAGTTATCACCGAAGTAGACCTACATTTTAGAAACTTCAATAAATGTTATTTTACTGAAGGCATAAACTTCTTGAAGATCTTTGGAATAAAAGTATCTTGATTTAGAGAGGGCCTATTTTGATAAATAAAATGTGTATACACCGAAAAACGCTTGCTTGTTACCTGACTTATTGAACTACCCTCGTATTAAGCTTGTCGGGAAAATGATTGGGATGTGTAACCATTTACAAATTCAATTGCCATTGGCGATACAAAATGTTAAGTAAGAGAATTAATGTTTTGAAACCAAAGTTTCCTATATTATTGTACAAATTTAGACGATTGCTTCTCTTAAATTTTAACTGTGATTAAAATCATAAATAAATAAATAAACTTTATTGATACATTAGATTACATAGAAACTAAGACAAGCCAACACTGGTTACATAAAATAAATATATGTATTTAGAATTAATGACATTTAAATAAGCATTTACTGTATAGTAACACCTATCTGAAAGATACAATTTTAGTTTACATTTAAACATATAATTTCGTAGTATTTTTAATATGGTACATCATTTAGTTAAATAGTCGTTTGCAAATGCAAATGAGCTGGTATTATGCTTATTAGTTCTTAAAATACTTCCAAATTGGGTAAAATAGTAATTGGTTTCAAAATGCGTTACATACATGGACGTGAGATTGTCAAAGTCCATTTTAACAGGCGTTCACAATTCATATAAATTATGATTTTTTGTCATCAAATTTTAAGAATTTTTAAATTTTACCTCTGTTTCTAACCTCGCTATCTAGCAATCACATTTTTCCGTAGTGTCATCCATTTATTATTAGAATATACATTTGACAGCAATGATTTCAAATAAATTCTTATAATTTGCTTTACATTTATAATTGAAATGATTACAATGTTGAGCTAGTGTATACCTGCTTGCGAAAATTAAATCAAATATTGTTAGGTATAATTCAATAAAGATCAATATTCTTAAAGCTTTGAATTTCATTTTTAAATACATTTCTATTTTGTAAAAGTATTGATGACTTCATTTCTAGCTTATTCCTCAAAACATCTGTTTTCAGCCAACAACCGTTAGATAACGTGCTTCAATGAACGAGTCGAGAGATTTAAATAATACTGAGTTTAAAAGAAAGACTTTCGAGCTCGTCTTTTTTTGCACGGGGTGTGATAGTTGGTAGTCAAATGGTCAGTTACGAAAAAAAGATGGATACAATTTTACTTAATTGTCATCTGGAGGATTTATTACTCAAACATATTTTTATTTAATTGTTGGGATGTTTCCCGATGTTCCATTATCAAGAAGCACGCATTTCAAATTTTGTAAGTAAAAAATAGCTACCACACCCTTAGGCGTGGTTTGAAAATGCCTCTTTACAGACTTGTAGGACAGAGATAAAGCTAGCTTAAAATAGTCGAAGTTCTGTAAATCATTTTGGAAACCAGTTGAAGAACATTCACGTGTTGTAAAATTGTTTACATCATGTATATATTTGCTTTCATACAGTCTCAAGTCCTGAATTCCCCTGTTCAGTCTGGAAATGAATTAACCTTTTACTGCTGTTAGTTGTACCACTAAATTATCTTTTCTGTAAAGTAAATTAAATACCTCGCCGCATCTTACATGAACAGATTTCTGAATAGTGAACTTTATATGGCTCGATAGTGAATTTACTTAATGTAAATAGTAATGGCATAACCATTCTGTTCATCTTAATAATTCTTTGTTTTAATGCATAATTTAATGGTATAACATTTATTTGTTATTGATCAAATAATTGATTCATTAGAATAAATAGCTAATGAATGGTTGAGTACAAGTTGATACATAATTGTAATTAGATTTGACTGAACATGTTGTTTGAGGACCTAACGATACGATCGAAGTTATCTTAATTTTTTCTGTATGGAATTAATTGAGTGTGGAAGATTCACGTATTTTGTTTTTACCTCCTAAAATAGTTATACGCCTCTATTATTCCTCTTGTGTACTCAATATGTATTTTTATCGATGCTATTTAATTATTTTTGCATAATGCCTAATTTATTGGTATTTATAATTCACTTATATAAATAATTTTAACAAAATACGGTGTAAAATTATTAAACAGTGCCACTATTCAAATGGAAATATTATAAAAAGAAAAGAATAATAATTGATATAACAAATATGTCCTGTAAATAACACTTATTACTTGTAATTACAAAAGAACTGAATAACAGTTTATAACAATTATAGAAACCTAATTAATCTAACTGTTAACCGTATGACGTCGGTAATGAGAAGTTAAATTAGATTTCTGATGGAATCTTCTATAGCACACTTCGCATTCAAATTTTGCTTCCTGACCACACTCATATCGTAAATGACTGTTTAAATGTCCTTTCCATTTATATCGTCTTCCACATTTTCCACAAATATACTGCTTTCCTAAAAACAAGTGCTTCTAAAATACTCAACGAGATTAAAACTACTTTATGTAATGATATGTCATAAAAAGTCAAATTCATAGTTTTTGTTTCTTCGGTTACATTAGTTATTTAAATTTTGAACTTGTGTTATTTGATAGATATGAAGACCTATGTAAAATGTAAAATGTAAAATAAAAAAACTTATGTTTAACTTATATTTTAAAGCAATTTTCGTTAAAAGCAACGCTATATGCCATTTTACATTTTCATAATAGAGTTAACTGAATTAAAAATACTTTGAAAAAATATACAAAAACATCAGCTATCAGTATTTTTTACAATAAGTAATATGTGATGAAATGAAAACGTTGTAGACGTATTGGAACCTGCATATACAAACACAACTTTATTGTTCATATTCAAAAATTTTTTTGTAATGTTTTCTATAACTTTTTATTCAAAATACACAATTACCTCCAACCACGCTTTCGTTCTGAGAGAATATTAGAATTTTTCCGCATAAGAACTAGAACAAACACATTATTAGCGCATTAAAAAAAACTCTATTTTTGAACGTTGAAAGAATTTAGCCCCCATTTCTTGCACCACAGAACATAAGTATATCAAGTAACGTTTAAGGAAGATTTACAGTTTATATAACCTAATAATATTAGTAACACAATCATAATTTTAAGATTTAAAAGATATTTGTAGTGTAGTATTAATTTACGTTATGTCTACGTTGAAGTCTACAACAGCGCACTCTATCGCATTTAATTATAAAAAAAAAATTTTAATTTCATTTGTCGTTAGTTACTTACTAACGCATTTCTAAAAACACGGTTTTCAGACTAAAAAGCCTGAAAATGTGTATATCCGCTAAAAACGACATCGAAAATTTTGACCATAAATATAACGTTCTCTATACTGTATTTCACATAAACTACTCAAAAATGAACGGGTATACGTAAATGTTATGGTTTAATAAATTTGTAAAAATATGCAAATATAGCTATTAATGATCAATGTATCAAGTAATTATTTTTTTAGCAATGGCAGGGATATGGACATTGCCTATTAAATAATATCAATTGTTTTAGTTTTTTTTGACAAAACGTGATATATAATTGTCAAAGTTCTTAATTTTATTAATAGTTTGAGATAGTTCTTTTGGTGTATTTTGGAAAATGTTAATGGAAAGATGATATTTGACGCGAAAGTTAGTTTCGCAGTTATTTTGTATCAAAGAAGTGAGCAACAGAATGCTATTGCAAATTTGTTAGAATGCACAAATAGTATTATTTCCCTTGTCCTTGCGTGGTTCCGAGAAATTTAAAATACCACCTGGTAGGATTTCTTTTCGTGTTACGACTCCTCGGCAAGACCGACTTGTAATAATTAACGCTCGAAGGAATCCCTTTACTACTGCTAGATATTTACAGTAAGTACTTCGAAATGCGACAGGTCCAAGAGCATCTGATTAAATTGTACGAAATCGCAGACACAAACTGAGACTGATATGTAGTCCTTTAAAGTGTCCGGAAAAAACTCCTGTACATTGAAAGCAAAGGATCTATTAGACAAGTTTAGGGTTACGAGACGATACACCTTGAAACAATATATTGTATACAGATGAGTCACAATGTTCTCTGAAAAATGATAGTCGTCGTCAGAAGGTGTATGGCTATGCACGATATCGCACATTACCACAATATACTCTCCCAATTACTCCTTATGGTGGTGGAAGTATTATGGTTTGAGTACATGTATCTTTTGGATGGCGTACTAACCTTCATATCGTTGAAGATAACCTCACCGCTGAACGATATGTTCACGACATACTTTTGATCTTTGTATTGAATCGAACTGTCACTGTTGGCCGCGTAAATTTAGCTTTTCTTGAGAATAATGTTAGGTCGTATTGTTCAGGATGCAATTATAGAGCGCAAGATTAATCATTTGGCCCTTCCGTCGCTTTTACCAGATTTAAATGTTATCGAACACGTACAGGATATGCTACAGGAACGACTAGCCATTATCACCCTCAACCAACCATCATTCAGCAGCTTGCGGAGGTTTTTCCAAATTTGTTGTAGGAAATACCACAAGATTATATTAATAATTGTATAGTAAGTATGCCACAAAGATGCCAAGAAGTTATTGATGCCCGTGGTGATGCAACCACATATTTATTTATTGTAGTTATCTCATGTCGTACATTAACATTTTTTCAAATAATAGGACCAGGATATCATAAATATATTCTTATAAGGATAAAATCTTGTATCGCTCGATAAAAACAGTAATATGCGAATATCCCTATTCATTTTTAAGCAGTTTAGTTAAGAGAATGTAATAAGCTGATTTGTATTAAAATTTGAAATTATTGCCCTAATTAAATTGTATTTTAAACAATTTTAGAAATAAGAAATTACAGAATCATCAACATTTTAAATATACTTGAATGCTATTTTTAATACACGTTCCTTTTTGTGATAATTAATATTAGATCAATCGTTATCAATGGGATATGGAAAGTTCTTTCCTCACAATTAGACCCTGCCACAACACCCCCAGCACAATTCGTCCCTCCACAACTGGCACCACCACTACTCGCAGCAACACGTCTCTCTACAACATGACCCTTAACACCTGTTTTCCTTAACTAACAACTCTAAGCTTTGAAATAAAAACAAAATTTTCAATAAGCATATTAAACACTGCACGAGAAAATTTAGTAATATAAATCCTGTAAAATCTGCAATCAAAAATTCGAACATGTAAGATGACAATTCGATTTGTATGTAATATACCCCTTGTTAAAATTTCAAGTGGACATAGGAAACCAATACGCTGAGCGAAAACAATATTACAAAATGCGTTGGCACAACAAAGGTAAATGCAATAGTCACTTTAGATGCGGTCAACTAGTTATAATACTGCATGTCCGTTTAACATATTTATTTGGGGTCTGATGTCTGTGTCACACCTCTCTAACTTTTTGTCAATGTCTACAATAAATGAAACAAGGAGAGAATTTACCGATACTATTTCTCTGCAATTAAGAAGGAACTTTCCCGGATACACGACGCTATCTTTTTAATAAGGCTGGGTTTGAAAAATCATAAACTACGTAAGCATTATAATTTATCTTTGACTGGAAATAATCCTGTTATACTTGTCAATCAGGGATTCCTAGGTAAAGCTAGCTGTAAATATTTTATAAAATGCATTTTGTGAAAAATATAAAACAATGTATTTACTAATGTATATTTTGGGCATCTCCGATTCAAATTCAAAAAATTAATATAAAACTGTTAAGCAGCTTCAAATAGTCTATCTGATAGCGTTTAATTTTATGGAGGCTTATTATTGTCTAAATTAAGAGAATTCTCAAACGTAAATCAAACTTTTTATAGGAAACTAAAATTACAAAATATAATATTGAAACGTCATCGGATGAAACTTTTTTTGTCAATTGCGTAGATATTTTACTTGTTTAAAGTTTGATTTAATTAATGCAAACAATTCCAGAGAAATGCGGCTAGTTAAAAGTTCATTTTAAGCAGAAGTTCTTCCTCCTAATATAATTTACAGTGCATTCTTTTTACATCGCACAGCACAGTCAGATGCGTCCATGTCTAGTTTATCTGTGAACAGACGGTAGAATGAAAGCTACTATCAAAAAATATAAGACCAAGTAAATAAAATCGAATTAAAAATATATAAAATAATTACGTACAAAGATATAAATGGTTGTGAATTGCTTACTATTTTAATAAAATGGCTAAGTTTAGAATTTATTTAATTAAAATATTTTAAAACGATAAAATTTGCTTTTGAACAAAGGATAAATTTTGGCGGGGACGCGTTAAAAGAGAGGAACTTTCAGTAAACCTGTATCAAGAACCTATATAAATGTAATAGTAGTTTTTGATACAAGTGTACTGTCACCTCATATTTCAGACCCGAGATCCATTTTTACAGAACGAGACATAAGCTGAGGACCTGAAATATGATGGCGCACGAGTATCTAACAAAAGTCTTTGTATTTCTACAGATATATTCAGAAAAAAACACTAGTTTAATGTAAATTTTGAGGTTAATTGTGACAGTTGTAAAATTAGACATATAAACTATAAAGTTTATATATCTAGCTTTATTTCACTGTTTTGTGATGTATTTCAAAAAACGAACACAAATATTTTTTTGCGATTCCGACCTACTTTTTTACATTTACCGGCTGGGGTTGATAGTCATTTTTTGACATTTTTCACAAAATGTTGCGAATGTCATAACAACGTCACGATTATACTTCAAACAAAGTATGTTATGATTTATAACGGTACAAGTACTGTTATGAAATAGAGTAAAGGTTTGATATCAAATTGTCGTAATTGGCTAATAGTTCTCGTTAGCACAACAAATAGTGTACAACACATTATCGTTAAGTGCTTAGTACAACGGATCTCGAAAATTATCAAAACTCGTTTTTCTAATTTGTTCTCGACCTATTATAAGGCACTTAGCGATCTTGTATTGTAATATATTATTTTTGCACTGCCGACCTGTTTGTATACATTTACCGACTATGTTGCCTGTAACGTTCTGATATATTTTTCGAACTGTTGTGATTGCCATAATAAGGCTACGGTTATACTTCACAGCAAGCACGTTACGATTCATAACAGTACTAGTGCTTTTGTGAAACGAAGTAAAGGTTTGATATCAAATTGGTTGATATTTATCGTTAGCACAAAAAGTAGTGCACAACACACAAACGATAAAGTTATAAGGCACTTGCTAATCTTGTATCCTAATAAACTACAATCTAAACTGATTAATAAACTCAAACGTATGTTTAAAATGCATCATGAAATTAGAAACAGAATAGTTTCAATAGTAATGTGAGAAAGTTAAATTTGTCTTTTCATTTAAGCAATAAACTTACAGCTAGCACGTTTTTTTACTCTACGCTTACACATTTAAGGATGGCCGGCGGTCGATCCCTTAATACGGACAACATAACAAATAAAAGTTAGTTCTTTATTAACTATTTACAAACGGTGCGTCATTTTGTGACAATTATAAACGGACATACGCCTTATCAACTGTTTATGTTTTACAAAGTTACGTTACGTTATGTCAACTACAAATCAGAGTTTAGTCATTTACAGATTTTATAAGAAATTTGTTTTCAACAACTTTAAATTTTGGAGTTATATACAGTACCATCAACAAAGTTATTACCATTTAATGTTTGTAATTAGTTGATCTTCAGCTTTGGACACCCTGTATATGCTAATCAATTTATCACAAGTACAGCTGAAAATCTAATCAATTAGTACACTCCAATGTGAATATGGCTTAAAAAAGATAATACATATCGAGAATATAAACATTAAAGATGTTATTACATTTTCACAAAAGACAAAAACCGCATGGTTTAAGAGAGATAAACCTTAATAAAATTCACTTTTATTTTGATGGTAGAAACTAAAAATGAAAAAATATACAGGACATTCCATTTAAAAAATACAACTTTAATACGTTTGTGTTTTTGAATGTACAGTGGGCTCAATCTATAATGTCTCAAATAGAAAGTTAGAAAGAGCAGTTTGAACGACATCCCTTTTATTTGAAAGAACGGATTAAGATCCGTTTAGGCAGTAAGCTGCGCATGAATTTGGCAAAGACGATTAATAGACCATGTATGTTGGATATCCTATGTCGATTCTTAAATAGTATTCTATTTGAGGCACTATATAATGAGCCCACGTACATCCCAAAAACAAAACCTTTTTAATGGAATATAGTTTGGCCATACTATTTCGTGTCGTATAACGTATATATTTGTATACAAATAAACAATTTGGTATGTATTATATTGGATTTAGTCGTAAATCGAAATATCGTAGAGAATATAATTTATAAATAATCCCAAAATTATTCAATAGTTTAATTTCCAGTTGTTACATGTTTTAAAATGCAATGTATTTTTAGATTATCGCTTCTTTTACATTTATAGTTACAATGTTGACATTGAAATTTTCTTTCTTCACCACATTCATACTTCATATGTCTTCTAAGGTTGTATTTATTGTAATATGATTTTCCACATCGCTTACAGCAATTCTCAAAATATTCTGCATCTACAAGAAGACAGTAAAAATTAAAATATAATTATTTACAATCATAATACGATAAATACGGTACTAACAATAAAATAATTTTAAATTAAAATCGGTTTATTTCTTGCTATAGTACTTAATGCACACAAAAAAAACATTATTTCAATTCACAATAGTTTTATAATAGCCAATATAACAACTATAAATTTAATTATCCCTAAATACAGAAAGTGGAAAAATCATGTAATTTAGGTTCTTTCATTTGCTAATAATTATGTATAGAATATAAATAACTTATTATTAAACAAAATTGTAGTTAAATTTACCTAGATGGGACACTAATATTTCCAATGAAACCAATTTCAATTTTACATAATAATTACAAAACTAAAATACCATAATACAACTTTAACTTATGCTATATTTAAGAAAGTTATTATAAAACAATTTATAAACAAAAATATACTAATAAATAGAATGTAGGTAGATTTAGCAAAATATATACGGCGCACTATGGAGAATCGAGGTCTGTTTCGGATCAAAAATCGATAACTTTTTTATTTCTAATGATAAAGTTGTGAAATTTTGCACAAATGTAAAGTAGCG
>JAHWXV010788407.1:0-10148 GCA_024586415.1 Phrixothrix hirtus
CAATGAGTCATTTGCGGATTACATCATCTATTTTATTATAAAAGAAAACATTCTAGATGATTCTAAAATTTTCCATTTACTGTTTCTAATTTTTGTTACAGTATTAAACAATTTGTTTATTTCCCTATTAAAGTTTCCTGTATCTTTATTTTGACCGGGTTTGTACCATGTGAGAGCTGTTCATCCGCTGTTTGACAATGTTTGGGCTACCAGATATATCTACTTAAAATATTTCAACCAAACCATGTATTCCTTATTGGTTAAGATATTTTTCTCTTGCTCAAAACCTGCATCTGTTAACCAATTTCGAATTACTTTTAACAAATTCGGTTCATCTGCAAATATCTAAATATGTTTTTAAATTTTTGGAGATTTAAAAGGAATATTTTACAATCCCCAATTCTTTCCATAGTCCAACATTGTTTTCTCCGCAATCCATTATACAAGAAACTACGTTCTATATACTTTATGGAGAATTGAAGAAAATTCATTTAGTCATTTTTGATAGAATTATAAACGAGAATAACTTATACTGGTTGTTTCTACTTGGAAAAAAAGCACGATCAATAATAACATACATCTGATTGTAAAGTTCCAAAACTTCATCAAATTCACCCAGTTCAGCAAATACATTTAACGAAGTTGGAACATCGAACCAACTATCTTTGACCTAACATTCATTTTTGATAGCCATCTTTTATCGATAACAATGATGGAAGGGGGTAGTGTAGAATCAAATCTGACACGGTTTTTGCTTTAATAAATCAGTGATTTGATTTTCAGTTAACACCCTCGTTAATTTTTTTGCCACTTTTGACTTTATTGCCCTCTCTACCCGTGAGCACTCCTTTCTGTAGTAATTTATTTAGTCATTAAGATTCTTCAGTTTTTACATACGCAGCTGCCTGAATTATAGTACATTATCTCAAAATTTGTATTTTGAACATCTCAGACTTCTTTTCATAACGATCCTTCTAACTTTCTAATTTCAGAAACAATAAAACCTTTTTTTGCGAATTTCAGGTCGAACACCAATTGTTTCAAATGTGTAGATTTTCAGGAATGAAATGTTGGATTTTATCATTATATCGTCTTATTCATGGAATTCACATATGCAAATATACAAATATGCGCCAACAATGAAAGAGTTTTTTTTATTATGTTTAGATTATGAGCTAACCAGATACAAAATTCTAATTTTAGCAGCGATCATTTGGCAGTACCTATTGACAAACTTACAATCTGTAAAGACGATAGTTTTAATTAATTCTACATGATTATTTGATTTTGTGAATAAAATGCTTATCTGTTGCCCTAAATTCCATCCTGAATTATTGGCTTCTATTAAATTATTTCTCTAGTATTAGGAAAAATTTTTACAAATTCTATTCTTCGCCTGGCACTACCTTTCTACAATTTACGCCATTTTATTTAAGCTATTTACAATTCTTAATAAACTATCCTTAAAAAGTTTACGTTCCGTTACCACATTAAACTCATAATTCAATCAAGGTATCTCGTTTGGAATAAATTCAATATCGGTACCTTGTTCTTTCTACAGTTCGTGTAGCTTTTTGACACAAATCTTTTTATTATTTTGTGAATACCATTTTATTTAAATGTGTACAATATGTTGGTCAGAAATCATTAAAAATGACAAAAAAAATATTAACAGAATAATATATTATAATTCACATAAGCCATTCAAACTCGTCTCCTTTGGCATTGATATACTTTACTATGTAATCCAAAATTGACTGAGTAGCCACTCATAAAACACTTCGGTTAGCACTCACTTGTTCAAATTCATCGTTAACTCGATGTTTGAGTTTAGCCCTAGTAGTAACTTTGACCTTATACGTTATCATTTGAGTTGATCTTATAGACCAAACCAAATGAACGAGTCTTATGATATCTGTTAGCGAAAATATGCCGCTCCACTCGGCATTCACATATTAGGAAAGTTAACATATAATAGATATGTTGCATCTATGCTGACAAAAATTAGGAAGAACTCCATCATGTTGAAATATAGGTAATCCTTTCTAGAAACGACAGTAATTCTTTTCGAAAAATTTGTATAAACAATTCGTCTGTAAAAGGGTCTTCAAAAAGCAATGGACCAATGAGTTCAGCATCAATCACACCACATCATAAATTGAACGAAAATCTTCTTTAAAAATATACTCAATGACAAGATATGGATTCTCATCAGACATAAGCGATTAAAAAACGATTCATTGGTAAATAAAATGTAACTAATTAATTTTGACAAAGGTTTTGCTATAATGCATAATCTTCAGGCTCTCAGTACTAAACTGCTTATACATGATAAAGATGCAACATTCGCTGTTTTTAGTTTATGCCATACAAGCTAATGAGGAACACCCAGACGATCCGAAGTTTCTCTCGCGCTTAATCAGTTGACTTGTAAAATGCTTCTCTCTTCCTTCAAATTGTGCTACACGAAATATTTAATTCTAATTGACAATCTCTAGTGTGGGTCATGTTTTCGAACATGTTGTACAAAACAGCAGTTTGATGATTGGGCATCCTTTTATTTGAAAATATTCGTTAATACTGCGTGCAGGCAACGCAAAACCCAAACACATAAATAACAACAGCGTACTTGTCCTTTGAAGATTTCTTGGGAATTTTTTCTATAAAATTAATTTATCTTTGTATGAATTTTTGAGTTATTTACTAACAATATTTAACATTTACCTAATTGTTTGTAAACTTTAAACTCTTGAGTCCACGTTCACAAAATATTTGAAATAACCTCAGAAGAATGTTCCTTGTCCATAATAAATTTCTTGAAGAAGTTAAGTACTGATGAATAACTATCGGCTATTTCGTCCTTTAAAATCGAGGGATGAGTTCTTTGAATACAAGATGGCCCAGATGAATTACCAATGCGTTAAACTCTTTCTTTAAAAACTTACATATAAATTATAATGCAATCAAGTTAAATTAATAGAAAATAGGGGGAGCTAAATATTTATTTAAGAGAAAATATAAAAAAAAAGAAAAACCCGTTCTAGTCAAATAAGCACTGTCATAAACAAAAGTTTTAAAATATTTTAAATACAATATATTAAAGCAATATTTAACGATGTTCATAATTATGTATTTATTATGTTCTTATTTCATGGGACGATACCTAGTATAATTGCACATTAAGGTTAATTTAATTCAAACTATAAAGCAATCAATAAACAAAAGTTTTGAGCTAACTATACAATGCAAAAGAAAGTAATAAATTACTTATACCAATCATTTTTAATGTCGGTGAAAAGATATTATAAAGTAAAATTTTTATTCATGCAGGAGAAATGGCTTCTTGGCAAAACAAAAGCAAAGAGCTAATTTATAATCACCACATATGCAATCAATGAAATAGCAAGAATTAAAGAACTATTTATTGTAATAATTAAATCTTTTTTCTACTTCAAAATCAAACTCATGCAAATAGATTATTTTTCGATTTTCATTTGAGTTGTTTCACTTTAAATATTTATATACTACATGTATAAAATTAATAAATTAATGATAAAACAGTGTTGAAATATTTTATTAAATAAAAAATCGGATGCACACAGAAAGTAAAATTTTTGAATAATATACAAAAACAGATATTTAATAAAAACTGTCAGTCCACAGTGGTTCCGAATATGTTAAAAGTAGCTAAAAATAGTTTTTGTATTCGTTTTTTAAAATACATAACCAGAAAAGTGATATATAACTAAATATATGAACCTTTCCATTTATATAACTTCAAAATTTAAAGTACATTAGTGTTCTTTAGGAATATGCTTAAACAAACATAAAAAATTTTGTTCGATACTCGTGCACAGTCATATTTCAGACCCTCAATCTGCTTTATAGAACTCAGCTTAAGCCTCGTTTTCTAAAAATCGATCGTGGGTACTGACAGCGCATTTGAGTCGAAAATAACTAAATTATGCTTTAATATTTATACAAATGTTTAGATGGTGGTTTTGGAGATCATTAAGTACAAATCTATAAACTGAATTTCAAACAACAAAATGGCAAATCCAACATGATGGACTTGAATAATAATAAATGTCAAATTAACCCAAAACTTTGTACATAATGGTTTTCAAAATTACTTATTATGAATCTGCACTCAATATCGATACATGCGATATTACAAATAAATTATCATTTCCCAGAGAAGAATCTGAATAACTTCATCTAAATTTGCTATGCCCCATACTACCATCGTGTCGCCATTGCCCAATTAAAACAATACGAATTTAAAGACCCATTAGGAATTCTGTTTAAATCTTCATTGTTCTGATATTGAAGTATTCGGTCGGCTGTCGACTTTAACACGCTTTGTAGTGCTATCTCGACAGATGATTCTAATATATTTTGCTATAAAGGATCGCGTTTTTTTACTTCAATATGATCATAAAATATTACAAGATATTTTGACATCTATAAATTAATCAGCTTCATTCCATCTATGATAAGCTTTCATTTTTCCTATTGAAATTCTGAGTAATGCATTCAATGCAGGATCATCAACTTTTGATCTCAGTCTTCGTCTTTTTTTTACTACATCCAGCAGTCTTTTATAGGAAAGCCTAGTCAATGCATGGATAGGTTATTTCCTGACTACATATCAAAAATAATTACAGCACATATACATTACATCCAGATCCAAAACAAGTATTAATACTGCACATACAAATATTTTCCTCGTACCTAGTTTCGCAAACTAGATAAAAGTCCACCCATAGGTCGATTGATATAAGTAAATAACCTGCAAAGATTCTAGACTTATCACTCAAATTATATTTACACTAATAGAAATCTATCAAGGAAAACCAAAACACGCCTTCTTCTTCCAGTTCTATCATAACTTTCAAATTACAACTACAAAATTTCCGAGACAAATTAAGGAAAAATATGGCATTTAGTGCCGTTTACATCACTACTACTTAAACCCAACCATTAAAAATCAATATTGCCTAAAAATTATTTGCTTCGCACGAGCACACCGCGGTGTATTAATTACATATGAAGGTAGCTCAATAAGGCTTGTAAAAATGAAACAAGCAATTGTTTTTTCGGTGTACAAACATTTTATTTTTCAACGTTGTCCACCTTCTACTCAATACAGTTATTTCAACGATATTCAAGGCGTTTAATGCCTTCAGTGAAATAAGATGTATCTAAGTCTATTTCGGCGGTCCCTAACCCATTGGATAAAAATTTCATATCAGTAAGTCAAGCTCTCACATCTGAGAATAATAAATAGCCAGAGGGAGTCAAGTCCGGCTAATATGCAATTCATGTATTTTTGCAGTCGCAATGGCTGAAGAATGTGCTAGTACATTATCGTGTTGAAGCAAACATTTTCCATTGACAAATATGGTCGATTTCCTTTTATTTTTCATTCAACTGGTCCAACAACGATGAATAATTCTTTCCTATCATTATTCTCCCCTTTTGAAAGTAGGCAATGAAAAGTATTCTGCAAGCATCTCAAAAAAAAGTTGTAAGCTGACGGCACCACCTTTATATTCTTTGATGCACACGAACAAGCTTCTACGCATTGCATCGATTGATTTTAGATTTTCCTAAGTATGGTAAAAATCGAAGTCTCATCAATAGTAATAAATCGGCGCAAAATTTCAGATGTATTACACTTAAACAGTTTAAAACAATTCCTTTTTTGACTCACTGTTCACAAACGCAGCATCCTTCTTGCAAAAGGTTTTTTCATATCCAAATCATCACGTACCAATCGACAAGATAAAGCTTCCATAATCTCTGCATTTTCACTTGACGATCTGCCAACACAATATCATGCACTTTTGTTATCATTTATGGTGTACGAGTATCTTTGGACCTGCCTGACCGCTCAGTATCGTGAATACTCGTACGACAACAAGGAAAATCACTAAATCTCTTGTGAAGCATTTAAGTTGATGCAGCTAAGTCGAAATAATGCCTATCAGGCTTTTGTTTTCTTTCTATTGCTGTTTTCTCTCGTGGAAAGTGATGTATAATGAGAATACTAAAGTCACTTTTCTCCACTCTAACGAAACTAATACAAGTCTTTTACTTCAAACGGGGGTCAAACAGAAACTAATCAACATATGTTCTTGAAAATTATTTTAGTATGGCGCCATTTGGAGGAATGTATTTTAACAAAATAATATTGATTTTATTGTGCTGGCGCCATCTCTTGCATTTTTAGCTGACTTATTAAACTAGCTTAGTAAGTTCTCGCCACTTTAAGTAACAAACTACTAGGCATTACTGAATGCTTTACAATCATATGTTTGACTATCAACTAATTTCTCAATAAATTGCTTTTTGAGACTTTTATTTTGACGTAATTAGTCATTTCGGTAACATTGATATAAACCGAGCAACTAAAAGGATAATCTAAATATTATTAATCGAAATTATTTCAATATGTGTAATTAAGGATAACCTCATATAAATGTTATTAGTTTCTTGTAAGTTTTAAACAGATTTTATTCTACCTAGGCCCGTTTTCGCTGAACATGAGGAATTGTTGGAAGCCGCCTAAAGCAAAAAGGAGAGAGCTCTAAAATTTAACATAGACGAAAAACACCATGTGCAATAATATATTTCAATTCAAAGATGTGCTGGAAAATAAAAAATGAACATAATGACTTGGAGATAGGAGCAGGCTGCTTGAGAAAAAGCAACATCAGCGTTTCATACGAACTACGAAAACAACATGCAGCAATCTACCGATTCTTTAAAAAATGGAAGAATAAAAAAGCAGTTTTAGCAGAATGCTGCAAAGCAATTACATTCATTAAAGAATCTGGACGGGAAAAAAGGTGACATGCAGGAAAAGAGATAAAAACAGTCTATGGACTTTTTAATAAATACGATGGAGATCATAGAACAATTGTTAGTAACCCTAGTGAAAAATCAAGACAAACAAATGTTTCTATAGCTGTTGCAAATAAAGCTGTGGAAACAATTTTTAATGACACAAAACAGTAGTATACGACAGATCAATTTTGTTTTCAGCGTGACGGTGATAATAATCTTTATTGACTGGGTAGATTATAAATCAGGCCATCTAATAAAAAAAGAAAAACATATTCAATTTTAATTGCAGTTGGCGACTGAGACCTTTTGTTCTTTCATTTAGAGTACACTAATTTAGACAAACATAACTTAGTAGAAATGCAGTGAGGTAATTTAATTCACGAAAGAGAAATTAAGAGAAAAAAACAAAGTTATAAGCGCTTCTTTTAGACATAGAAATAAAAATATCGTAATTGCAAAGGTTAATATACCTTTGACTAATTTATAAACAACTGTGGCATGTATAGATTAGCATAAAAATTCTTTGTATTTATTTAGGCTGTTTATTTAAATATTAAACAAAAAAAACTGTTTATAAAACTCAGTCTTATAGGAAATGCCGCATTTCGATTTCCAGCGTTTACCGGTGGAAAAATATCTGGCATTTGGCCTTGTTCTATAAGATGGTCTAAAGGATAATTATCATCCTCGTCATATAGAGCTGATGTTGCAATAGTAACAACTATTATCGTTTCATACCTAGAACGACATCCATGTGTGCATACGAGAATGGAAAACGTTCATTTCCACGCATCAAATAATTTTTCCATTTGGGCACGAGTTCATTGCAAGGGTATTCTACATTAGTATCGGAATTTAGTAAATAAGATTAAATATTATAAGCACTATTTCTTACAAACCATGTCATTTGACTTATGACTACGGAATATTTAAACGCTTATCAACTGGTAAATAGTTCTGAAATTGGCCATTTTCAAATCTCGATTTTTGACTGCCATTAAAAATAGCAATAGTATTCACTAAACCAGGATAGCGAGTCACTATATCGAAAACGTTGAATTTAGCATCTCTGAGCACCTGAACATTAATTGAATAAATTTATCTGTTCTGTTTCAAAATATATCGCCATCGCTTTCTCCTAAAATCTAAATCATGGGTTGGTATATTTAAGATTTATACTAAATTTAAAAATCCGGTGCTTACATTCATGTATGATTGCTATCAATTTTGCACCCAGTACTCTAGAAAATGCAGCTATGTGAAAAAATTCTCACTGGGTTTTTTGTATCGATCACAGCTGTAGCAAAATGCGGAATTTCGTCATCTTCAATTTCTATTACCTCTTAATCGTTTCAAACCTTAATATTAATTTCATAAATACGAGGTCAGCGCCAAAACTTCCCGGCCTGACATAGATGAAGGTAACACGGTCGGTCAAAATTTTAATAACACACCAGTTCAAGTATTATTAGCCTTGGAAAAATAAAAATGAATTTTACGTCAATTAGTTTTCTTACAACTGGCATTCGTTTATCATAATGTCTGAAGTCACGAAAATTGAGCATGAAGCTGTTATTAAATTCCTTACTCGGGAAGGTCTTTCTCCTCCTTATGTGGTAAAAGATTGGTAAATACTGTTAAGAATGGGACAAAAATCCTTGGAATATGACGCCATAAAAGCAAGAATGATCGAAGTCGTGACGGTCGACAACATTACTTCGTTGAATATCTCACTTTAGATGATCGATGCTTGAAGGTGAGACTTTCAGATACAGTGGTCCACCGATTAAGATTAGTGCAAGGCGAGTTCTCAAATACTTCTCATCAGTTGAGCGTCGTGTTGAATGTGCTTGATCCCTTTTGGAGCTACCTAGAGAAAACCCTGTGGAGGTATTGAAGGCAATTGTTGCAAGCGATGAAACCGTGGTTTTCTATTACGATCCTCTGTCCACGCGGTCTATGGAATGGAGGCGAAAAGGAAGAGCGTCGCCAACCATGTTCAGGGCCTGTGAATTAATATAAAGGTGACGGCTATGATATTTTGGGATTGTGATGTCATTCTTCTTACATATTTTACATATTTTAAAGAATGTAACCATACAATTAACTGAGCAGATTATGCAGCAGTCTTACACAAATTATGGCAACATATTCGGGAGAAAATGCGTCGGAAACCGACTAGGGGGGTGCATTTGCTCCACGACAATGCAGCTGTGCCGAAACTACTTTAGCCGGAATCCGTGACGGTGGCTTTGAACAAATCGCTCACCCTCCGTGTCTTCCAGACTATTTATTGCCTGTTGGAAATTTGAAAAGGGATCTTGCATGACGTCACTTCAATGAACGAAGAAATGAAGGTTGCAGTTTAGGCACATTTTGAAGGAATATTTTTTTAAGGATATTTAATTGTGAATCTATGCTGTTTCTTTCACAGTGCGTACAATTCCCACCTAATTTTCTTTAGGTTAAGTTTTAATTTAAGCTAAAGAAGTCTATGGCTTAATTTTGGGAATAATGGTGCTTAAAATTTTGGTGTGAGGGAATATCTCACTTAAATAATTTAAGCTTCACTGAAATAACGAAGCAAACGGCTGATAATACTAATTGCGCTTATCCAATCCACTCACTTTCAGTTCAAAAAGAAATAAATGAAATATAATCAAATTAGAAAGTATCTACATATCCCCCCCCCCTCCCTGAGAATTCAATTATTCATGAATGACATAGGAATTAATATTTCAATATTTTACGTAAGTTATTATGTATATATGGTTGAACTACTGTAATTTGTTTAAAAATTCAAAATCCAAATTCTACTTTGCGTGAAATTTTCTGTTTCCAAGTCTGTATTGTAGAATTGCAAAGATTAACGTTGATATTGTACAGCATAAATAACCGTTAATTATAGCCGTCCTCAGTGCCTCAGCGGTTCACACATTTGGGTCCGGGTCCAACAAACTGGGGTTTGAACCCAACCGAAATTGGCAGTTTTTTAATAAAGTCCTACGTCAAATATGATATTTGGCACTTTAAAAATCACCGCTGGAATTCGGATCACCTCCAGTTCAACTAAATTTTAATCAGCACTTGAAGTTGAGGGTGTTAAATTCACGTAATCATTTCATAAATTATCGCGAATCTAACATAGAAAAATTAAATTAATTGTATACATTTTATTTTTCTAAAAATTTGCTAAATTGTAAGGAATTAGCTAAGGGTAGATGTAAGTGAAATCTAGAAAGTTTTACAATTTCTAAAGGATAAAAGACATCAATAAAATTTACAATATCCCAAGT
>JAHWXV010788565.1:0-11861 GCA_024586415.1 Phrixothrix hirtus
ATATATATATATATATATATATATATATATATATATCTTGCACAGGGTACAGGAATGGATAGTTACGGCGCTAATTATAGATTTTAATTTTAACAAATTTAATGTTACATTAAAATGTGTGATTATTGATTTTTGTAAATTGAGAACAGGCATCGATATGAACGACCATCTTAATAAAAAGTCATTTACACAAATTATTATTTAATTATAACTACGCGGAAAAATATTTTTTGTGTACATTTGTTATCTTTGAGTTCTAGCTAATATAATATTTGATCAATTGAATATACATAGGTGGTAATGGTTATTAGTTGGATTCATTTGTAGTCTCTAGTGTCGCAGTTAGTTTAGGTTGATATATTACTGAGTATTTGTTTCACTTCAATTATAGAAAGAATATGCACGTGAAAAACTATTTATTTATTAACTAGTAATTACATTTAACCATAAGTAAATAATAATAAAAATTACTGTAGTTACATTAATAAAAAACGAAGTCAACACAATGTATACTGTGAAACTCTTTGTAGAAATTTTTTCATTTGATGCTAATTCTTTTGGAATATTCATGATTCGTTCACCTTTAAGCAACTATCTATAGTAGCAAGCAGACGATTAGTTTCTGGAATTGGCAGTCCTACTCTTTTAGAACGACCTCGTCTACTTTTTATTTTTGGTACGTATTGGTTCTCCAATTTGTTGAAATTAGTTTTCTTTTAAACCCAGTAAACATTCAATCACTGTTAATTTAAAAGCATAAAAATCAAGAATAGTTTCACAATTGCGATTTAAGTCAACTTATTTACAATATGATCGATACTGAATCCATGCGTTCACCATGATCATTTTCATAAAATGTTCCATCGCCCTAATAAGTCATTTTTTTTATAATAGGAATGATAGTTGGAAATTTTCTATTCAGCAAATCTACACCTCTCTTGTAAAGCGCAATAATTTTTAGATTATTGCCCGATTTTGAATAATTCCTAGCGATATTCATAGGTATGACATCGTATAATGTTAAAGATCTATTGTCTCTCCATGTAACTACACATATTTCCTTATCTTATCTAAATTTTCAATCTACAGAACTTTGTCTTCCACTTTTCAATTTTCTGATCATGTTTCAGTCTAATATTAGGAAATCTATTGTTCATGATGGTACCAGTGGTTGAAATACTCTTTTCTATTAATTTTTCTAACAAAGCCGTTCCAGCGAAATAACGGTCAAAATAGCGATGGCAACTAAAACATATTTTGTGTCCCAGTAAAAATAGGCTTTAAGTCCTTATTCGCTTTTCTACACAAGTTCCAAGATAGCGATTTTGCTTCGGCTAATCACGGGAGGTCTCGAGTTCATTCTAATGCTAAAAAACTGTGACACGTTACCTCGAACTACTAATGTACGGTAAACTTGACAATGTTTTATATTAACTAATTGTCCTTAAGTTTACTACAGCGGGGTTTAATCAAATTTGAAATTACCGATATTTTAAGCGGGACTGTTATCCATCAGGGCGTAGTAGGGATTAGTTAAATAAAAGTATTTAATCTTGTAGCAAATTTGGGGGAATTTACAAACTAACATGTACACATATAAAAATATAAAAATACAATTTAAATCAAAGTTTATGTAAACTTCATAGGTTTCAAAGAACCACGACAGTTATAAGCTTGTCGAAGCGTGTTACGGGGGAATTTGAGATTTGGTTGCCAATAACTAGAATTTGATATAAAACAAGATACAAACAATGAAATAAAAATATGTGAATTGCTCACCTTAATCTATGGCTTCTTTCACTTGCAATTAGTTGTAGGATACACAAAGAAATTTAAGGTATTGGATAGCTAGGAACGATAGAAGATGTTTTTACAACCACTACAAAGGTAGATTGTAAACGACAAATATTTTGTTTTATGTTTGGAGGTTAAAGGTTGCACAATAATTATGTTATTGAACGCGACACGAAATGGATTTATTTTACGTTGTAATTAACACAATTGCGATTTGATTTGTAATGCCATTGTTGGCAATAAACGACAGAAACGACATGAGGTGGTGTTACTGTTAACGCCTAAACAAGAGTAATTGGGTGGTGTTTATATTTTCACTTTCACCGACACAAGAATAATACGACGGTTATAGTTTGAAAAGCAACGAAGTGGGGGATCACGAATTAAGCGACGTTCAGTAAGAACTAAAATACTATGCTTTTTAAAAGCGTTCATGAAAAATGTACAAAATTAAAAAAATGCAAATTAAAATACGTAAATATATAAATAGGGTCAAATTATAAATTAAATATACACACCTGGCGTAAACAACTAACATTCGTCAAATTATATATAAAATGCAGGCATAACTAATTTATATTGATTCACTATCGTCTGCTGCAAAATAAGAAGCTGACAGCAAGCATATGCTAAAATCTGGTAAGTAGTGCTGAAAATAAAAGGATAGATGATAGTAGAATAAACTCAAGGCGTATCGCAGCGATGACTAATCATAAAAATTTCCAATCATATCGATGCCACTGGATTACATTAACTTGGGTTACAATGCCTACATATTTTGCTAAATCAAAGTATTACAAGTGATCGCTTTACATCTCACATTTTGAAATTATCTGGCATAGTAAAATATATCTAACCTACGTCTACGTTACTGAAATAAAAAGAATACAAAACAAACATAGTTAAACAGTTCAATATAAGTAAAATCATGTTATTTACTTATAATGTTAAATTAAATAAAAATTATACTTGTATATACATGTAAAGAAATAAAGAACAGATTAGTTACGTGTTCGTATATTCAAATAATGGAATTAGAAAACGAGCATGAATACGAAGTTACCCAGAGTTTGATCTAGTAATTTTGCAAGTTTTGATTGTACACTGTAACTCAAACGTTTATTAAATATTACACTCACAACATGATCTTTAATTTAAATCAAAATAGTTAAAATGTAGTTCCTATCTTAACTTCCAGACAATCTAATTCAACAATCCCTTAATTCAAAAGAAACTTAAATAGCTTGAAAAAATGTAGGTTGCTATATTATCTTACACTTACACTTACATACATATGTAAACTGAAGCCTGAATTACATAATTTCGTTCGGTGGAATAGATGATCCTCCTCATAGTCCATAAAATAATTCATTTTTAATGATTGAAGTAGGAAAGATTTATCAAGTGTCGAATTGATTGATACCAAACTGGAATATTTAAATTACTACCACTTAATACCCTTAAATTTTATAAAATAGATAACATGCTATACCGTATTGAGGCCACAGTCAGTATATAATAAAAGTTTTACTTTTAAATTGCAATGCATTACATTTTTTGAAGATGTCTACTTAATACAACTTCAGACTAAATGTGAATATGGATGCTAACCCCTTTACATCGCCAATTTTATTGCGACAGCCCTGATCAATTTGAATTGCACAAATTACTTCTTGGGATTTAAAAAAAACTCTTTATCACTAAACATTCAAAAGCTTAATCAGCCGAGTATTCACAAATAACGCCACAGGAAAGTGGAAATTGAATGAAATTCTAATAAATATGTCTATTGGATTGAACTAAAACGCCGAAAAGGTTAAATTTATTAAATATTCGAAACAATATTTACAAAAGTATCTCAATGTCTATTCTTAACTTGACAGAAATACCACTCCAGTAGGGTGTTTATGAAAAAAGGACTATTGTAGAATTCGAAATAAACAATAAGCTTTGCAGACTGCGTGGTGGTGAATTTATAGTAAAAGAACGTCACTTACTTGAAATCCTGAGACGGAAGTTTCCAAATGAAAGAATGAGAACGGTACCGACTCTTCTGGTTCTAGATGATTTCGTATCTTGTTTGTACGACCCAATTCGTTCTTAACCATTTCATAGGGCACGAACATGGTAAGATGATAATTAACCCCAAATACGATCCGCCTTAAGGCGTTAAATGTTGAATTTCCACAAATTCATTCACTTAAAAAAATAAATTGGGTAACTTCTTTAGCTTATAATGTTTCTACTTTAAACCGGAGCGTGGCCCCTTTTTAAGTATGTGTGTACTTAATTATACAAGAAAACGGAAGCGCTATTCGCTCTTACAGTATCTAGCTTCCACTGACCTAGAAGATTTCTTTCGGAAGGGGAGAAGTAAAGCGAGGATTATTGATAACTATTTTTAGAAGATTATGCGTATTTGTATATTTGCTGACGGAATATCTTTTACTGCAGTCTTGTTACTTTGTATCCTATGGAAGTTTCAATTAATTCTTATTTTAAAACAAGAAAGAATTTAAACCGTTATTTTGACATGAATTAATCATAGTTTTGAATATTTAATTTGATATTATTATTACGATAACGCCGAGGTATTTACAAATATGCTTGCAATTATAAGTGTACATTTTGATATACGGGGTGTCTCTAAATAATTTATTATTATGTTGTGCAAAATTTAAGACGCGCTTACACGCAAAATACTAATTTTAAAAGTAATTCTAGTAAATTTGCGTAATTTTGAGATGTTACACTTTATTGTTGCAGATTTCATTTTATTATTTTCATTTTCTTTCCCTTAATAGGAACCGAAAGATGTGGATCACCTAAGTAATATTTGTTATCAAAAAAATTAGTTCAGTCAAGCACAACAATTTCATAATTTTTTTTTAATATAATGAAAAAAACCTTCTTTAAAGAGAAAACAAAGTTTTCTAATTTGCGCAGATCGAAACTATCCCACTGGGTTGGTTTATTCCGATCAGAAAGAGTCGAGTAACACCAATCGCAGTTTTAAAATAAGTAAGTCTGATTGGTTATTTGTTTATACTGCGTTTTTCATCGCCATGTTGATTGAAAATTCCGCCTGTTGTGAAACCGTTGCTGTGATAATATTTTTGAATATAAAAGAATTCATCCTACTGGAATCATCGGCAACTCATAGAGGTCTACGGACAAATTGATGATTTAATAAATGAAAGACCAATGTCCACGTTGAGGAAAAGGTTGGATAGCTGACTGTCATCACTGAGGATTTGATACAAGTCCACAACAGCATTCGTGAGAACAGATGATTCATTATTAGTAAGTTGCATATGTCATTTCTTCAAGTATCACGATCTGTAACTTATGACACTGTTGCTAGACAACTTTAGTATAAAAAAATTGTGCACAATAGGTACCAAAAATGCTTACAAAAGAGTACAAAACTAAGCGTGTGGCGCATTCGTTGATACGATAGGAACGATGATGAAAGTTGACCCATATTGTGACTGGTGATGAAACCTACATATGTCACTATACACTAGAGATTAAACGACAATCCAGTGAATGGCATTATCACAACTCGCCTATGAAGCCACGAAAGTTCAAGCAGTCTTCTTGGATTGAAAAGGCGTTCTTTTAGTTAAATTTTTTCCTCAAGAAGACAATAGCCATAGAACTGTATTATAAAAAAAAAACTCTTACTAATATCAGATGCACAATTCCAAACTACCGCTGAGGTTTACTAGTTTCAGGAGAACATTCGGCTACACCCTGCAGTAAGGACAACTGCGTTACGGGATCAGTTTCAGTGGAAATGGGTGGATCATTCTCTTACAATGCTGTTCGTACACCTTCAGGCTTCTATGCTTTTCCAAAGTCAAAAGAGTTACTAGAGGAAAAGCAAATGGCTAACGTCGATAAGTTGAAACAATGTGTCACTGCTTGGTCAACGGCGCAGGCAGAAATTGTCTTTGACGATGGTGTAACAAAATTAGTTCTGCCTCTAAATAATGGTGATTACATAGAAAAGTAAGTTAACATTGTAATTTCTATTTCCATTTGTAATTTTTTTAATACACAAAGTTTTCTTCGATATAATATAGCAAAACGGTTCTTCTTTAAAAATTGACCTCATACAAAATGTAAGCACTGGAAAAAGAACATCGAATAAAATGATTTTTCACCATGTACCCGAAATTCAGTCTTGTTAGAAATCATCAGTATGAAACACTTCTAATGGCTTTAAACCCAATAAAGCACCTCTTTATAATCCTGTTATATAAAATAAATAATTGCAATATAAATGAGTAGTGTCATCTAGAGCTCTAAAATAGACGTTGAAGTAAAGCAAATTCAGAAATACAAGAAACTTCTATAAAAACACGAATAAAAAAATTGAGTACTGGTTTCCCCCCTACTTTACATAGGCACACAACTATGTTAAACTGAAATTGCCAGAAGATCCACATACCTGGAATTCATTTTTGGTAGAAATCTTCAGTATGCAACACTTCTGAAGGTTTAAAACTAAAATAGAACCCCCTAATAAGTGTAATATCAAATCAGTAGTGACATCTAGAGACAAAATAGAAGTTGAAATAATTTGACAAAGTTATTGGGCATCTACATAAAGTAAGTGGTTGTATTGTAAAAAGGCATTTTATTATGTCTTTTCTCGAGTGCTCGAATTTTGTAATTCACGCCTTTATAGAAGTTTCCCCTCTCTTTCGAATTTTAAAGTGATGGGAGTTAAGGAAAGGCAAATATTATTTTGTGGAGAGGAGAAGAAACTGTTTGAATGGATTTAGGTTTAGGCATTATTAATTTCTGTATCTATTATCACTGATAAAGTAATGTTATCAATATAAAAGTCAGGGATTAGGAGGACACATTTGTATTTTTTTAAAACTAAAACTCCGTGCTTGAATGCTGCCACCGTCATGCATGCATTATTAAATAGAAAAGCTAATCCATATGTAGTTATTTTCTTAGACAATTTTTTTTAGAGGATGGTCTCATTTTCTATTAAAAACAGATTTTAAAGCGAGGAAAAAGGTTACATCTAGTAGCTGCAGGCGATGCGATGTGATCCCACTATCTGTGCAAAAATTGTATATTTCCAAAGAAATGAGCTAGTGTTGTTGTCCAGCACAAGACACACAAGTTCTTAAATTTTGAAGAATGGAAATAGTGAGCGAGGTGCTTTAAAGACACAAGAAATAGGCCCTTATTTGTCCAGTCTATTACAGAGCAGTAGATAATAGCTACAAATTATTCAACCTTTTCATGCAGGTGACTCATACGACGCAGGTGAAAAATAAACATCGAGGGCATGTAATTACCAGCCCCATTTACAGCACAAAATACAATGATGTTTTTCCTCGTTGCAGCCCTGACTTGTTTCTAACCTTTTTGGTCAATTGTTCGTTTATATTTCCGAATGGTTGAAATACCAATTTCATCAACATAGTAACCACGAAACTATGTTGAAAACCGTTGTTAAATTTTTATAAAATTTGGGTACTTCTTAAATCCTGCTACCCACTCTTTCCCAGTAAGCCTGCTTTTAGCATTAAAATTATGCTTGACATCAACTTGAACAGCAAATAGGTGGATGTTAGTATATTCCTTAGAACCTTTTTAGAGCCTTTTTGGACTTTATGAAAAAAATTTAAAAACAAACTTGGGATGAAGTTTGGTAGTCGCTAGATTTTAATGATAAATTGTGACATGTTTCGAGATTTTTAATAATATTTCATCTTTAAGAATGTTGAAGAAAAATTTATCGAAAAATTAATAATAAAAATTCCTCAATTTCAAGTGGAACAAATTTAGGTGAAAATTTTATTTTACATATGATTCTTTGTAATTCGAGTTACGAATTACCATAAAATTATTTTTAAGTGAAAGAGTATCTGATCGAAAATCTCTTTATCTTGCCCTCAATAGAATATTACATCACGTTCTAAGAAGGAAGCTTTCATACTAACATCGGTTTGTTATGTAGAGTTGTATATCGTACATTGATCGAGTTTTGAAATTTGTTACATTGGCCTTCTATCCTTAACTACCACATTACTTAAATCTTCTTGAGTCCATTTTCTAAGTTCGCGATATCTGCACAAAAATGCAAACTTTAAATAATTACATAGCATATTTACTGTTCGGAAAATAACATAATTTACACATATGGGAAATGACGATCCGTGTTAAGGAAATAACGATCTCTCTAGTCAGCAATGCCTAGTGTGGCCATAGTAAAAATAATCCATTTTATGCATAAACAATAAGAAAGTATATCTTAACTACATTAATATAAATAAGCATACTTATAGAGAAATTTGTCGGTTACCTTAGGTTATTCATGTGTATCAATTTATAAAACAATCACTAAAAGTATTAAACCACACACTTGATACTTGCTAATATGGCGTTACTACACGTACAGCGTAACAGCGGATGTATCGAACCGTTAGCAGGCAAGTCAGGTGCATTCGGGTTAGGTGATGGTATTATAACGTTTAAACACCGTACTGAGAAAGACAAAAACGAGAATTTTGACTGCCACCACTTCCGGTGGCAGCTATCTAGGAATGATGACGCACCCTGTATATAAGATGGTAAATTGTCTTACCTATGATGTTAAATAAGCTAATATTAAAAGTGTAGATGTAATGGACACAATTCAGTAAATTAATTGACAATAAAGGTTCCTTTTGATTTATGCTGTAAATAAATAAGTCATTAATGTCGCATTATGGCGCTTAATTATTTTGATGTTCAAGAAGTGGACCTAATGCACTATTTTTAATTGAAAATGATATATGAATGAATATGAACCAAATAAGCATTAAGATTCCTTGCCCGTGAATAAAATTAACTTGAAAATGAATTAAATGTCTCCATTATTTATTAGCGAGGAAATCTTTAGTACCCCCCTCGTATCTAAAGTAAATTATGATTTGTTTAATTAATTAGTGACAGTAAATTCAATAAAACTAGCCATGAAATTGACACATTAATGAAAACAAAGAAATAACGTTCATAACAACAAAATACAGGTAAACATACACAAGACAGTTAATAATTCTCTCATGCTCGTTCAGTATGAAACCAGATTATGCGACAGATACCTCCCTCGGGAATCACCAAATTCGATGTGCAAAAAACTCACTGCCTAACAAGTGTGATTTCTTTGTTTTGGAACAACTAAAATTAGAGAGGATGCACAAAATTTACTGGAATTGCAAGAATACTTCCACCAATCACTTACCAACTTTTCAGTGTACTACATCCTCCCAAAAGCTACTAAAACTTTACATAAAAATAAAATGCGCATTTACATAAGGCTAGTTCTTCATTTAACATTCCACGTTCGTGACATGGGTGAAGAACGAGCCTATCTTTCTTAACGCATAGCACTTTTAATTGGGTCTTGGATGCTAACCTTGGAAATTACAAATAGAACTCTGTGCTCATGTAAAAAACTCGTGCATTTTGAATTAATTATTAAACGATTGCAACTTTGTATTATTTTACATTTAACTATATTTGATTTTGCTTTAGAAACAGATTTAAATGTAACACAGATAAAATTATATTTTAATAAAAGGGATTTCTAGGATGAAGGAATGAAGGAATTCCTAAGAATTGCTGTAAAATAAACAAAATTGAACGGAAATAGATTTAAACGAAAAATTAACAAAAATTAACAGATTTTAAATACTTTATATAAAGAGCATTTTCTTTATTTCGCCTCCCAGTGGCGTACTTAATGTAATTGTTCAGAAGCCGTTTAATTTAAATATTCCTACAATACTTACAATGTGTTAAATTAATTTTGTATATAAAAGAAATGTCAAAGTCGATATCTTAATTTTATTTTTGAAAATATATTTTCGAGTACCAAAGTTTAGAGAGCTTTCACGTTGTTATATTGTATATCGGTCGAACGCAATTCGCAATTTGTTTTTTATGACTACGGAAAATTACATGTTCCTAAATCCTTATGTATCTAACACATAATTGTTTCAGTTGTGGGAAAACTTCTCACTGTTACCTATGTGCTGCTGGTTTGACAACCATATCTGTATGTTCTTCAAAGTTAATTAATTATTAGATATAATCACGAAAGTTGTTTTCTTTATTTCCCATCCCAATTACAACATTTGTTAGCCAAAATTTTGAAAGGGTGTGAATTGGTTTGTTTTCTTCAAACCAGGATTACTAGGTAAGTGCCACTCTTTGTTGTTTTCGTAACTTTTCATTGTGCTATTAGCTGGATGTCTGAATTTCTTACCAACACCGTGTAATTTAGGAATTGTCGCAAAACGTATTAATTTGGGCTTTGTACAGCTAACTTTTCCCGTTCTTTGACGGTAGTCTTTCGACTAATTGCAAATATTAAATTCAATTTTCACAAGCTAATATTTATCTAGATTAAACAGGACCGTTGGTACACTAACATAAACACTAGCTAATCGGTTCACTCAATTGTAAATGATTTCAAATAGTTCACCGTTAGGTGTCAGAACTAGATTGACTTCCATAAATATCTCGGTTGAGTATAAATGACCATGATTCTACTTACCCTACGATCACCATTTCTTCTCTTTCCTATATTTCAACAATTTTTGAATAATTTAATTCTTGTAGTCCTTAGTTGTAGTTCTTGTTCACTGCCTTGTTATTCAAAACCATTTAGTTCTTGCATGATGTCCTTAGCCTTGTTCTGTGTTAATTTCTATTATTTTAAATTTGATAAGTTCTTGCGTAAGTTCATTTTTTTCAACTATTACTGTATGCTCTTGTACTAGATCACTTTAAAAACCAGCAGTGTTATTTTCAACTTTCTCGTTAGATTCTACATCTGACAAATATAGACACATACCTGATAATAATTACTATCCGCCTCTGAATCATCACCATCAAAGTCTGCAGTGTTGTTTGTATGTAAATGTTGTAACAGTTCTGCTTGTTTAGATATTAAATTCCAAAGAATACAGTTGTGTACAAATTTTTTTGAATCTTTAAAGGTTATTGACCAAAGTACAAAGGTGTACTCTTTACCCGAATAAATTAATTTTCAAAATGAAGTATTATAAATCTGTAAATTTTGTTTACTTATATGTATGCTGTCTTTTAACACTATGAATCATATCCATTCATTGACTCATTCTTAATTACTACCACACGTTTCAACGATTGTCTCTCAAATTACTCACTATGATATACAAACAAATGTTTTGTAGCAATACATACTTCTTTATCTTAAATCTGTGCATGATTTTAAGACAAAAAGTTCATATAAACATAGGTTCGTTTTCGCTTTATTTTTGATATATTTTTATAAAACTTTGGGAGTATAAAGTAAATGTAGAGACACGTTTTTTTGATACCAATCTATGTTCAATTTTAACCAGTGGCGTCCAAATTAATTTTACCCTGACTATTTTGATTGGGAAGAATGGTACGCCACTGCTTTTTTTTTAAAAACAAAAATTATTTTATGAATGGTATACAATTTTTTAATAAAAAACATCTTTTGATTTTTTTCGTATCTTCAACTGGTTCTCAGTAAAAAAATAAAGAACAATTAGATAATTGATATGTGTCTCTAACGAAAACAAGAGATTTAAATTCTGTAGTGTTATGATTGTTTTTATTATGAAATTTTAGCTTTGACAGTTCAGTTTTTCAAACTCAACTTGAATATTCTTAATAATTTAATAATAATAGACGATTATATCAGGAGCGCTTTCCAAATAGAGTTTTACCAGATAGAAGAACATTTACAAATATACCCAGAAGGTTGGTTGAAACAGGTACTTTTAAGTCAAACAATCAATTCAAAGGAGCCCATTGTACTACAAGAACTCTAGAAATTGAAGAAGCAGTCCTAAATGCAATTGATGAAAATCCTGAACTTAGTACTCGAAAAGTTGGACCTAACTTAAATATTTCACATGTTTTGATTTGGAGTATTCTTCACGACCTCCTGTTATACCCGTATCATATTCAACGGGTCCAAGCTTTACTTCCCCGAGATTTACCTTTGCGAATTAACTTTTGTCAATGGTTTT
>JAHWXV010788676.1:0-15419 GCA_024586415.1 Phrixothrix hirtus
CATGTGGTCAGTAACCAAGAATGAGCAGTTAAGTATGGAAGCAAAGAAGGCTGTGTACAATAGTGTATTTGTTCCAACTGTTTTATATGGCAGTGAGACTCGGATATGTCAGAAGAAGCATGAGTAAAATAAACGCTGTAAGTATGAGGTACGTAAGAGCTGCATGTAAAATGAGACGTGACAGAGTAAGGAATGAATGGGTAATGGATACATGCCAGGTGAAGGAGACATTGCCTGAACTGTACAAAAGAAGTGCTTTAAGATGGTTTGGACATGTGGAACGAATGAATAATGAACGCTTAACAAAGAGAATATATCAGACAGGTATGAATGGAACACTAGGTAGAGGTAGACTGAGAAAGAGGTGGTTGAATATGATTGAAGAAATTGTAAAAGAAAAGAGAGTAAATAGCGGAAAGAATAGGAGAGCTTGTCAAAAACGTTGTATGAATTTAATGGAAGCAAAAGAAGTATGTAAAAACAGAAACGAATGGAGAAAAATAGGGAATGGGTGATAGAAGTGATAGTAGGATTGGTAGGCAATAGTGGGCTGGTGTGGATACTGTAGAGTGCTGGGAGTTGTGGTGAAGGGAGGTGGTAGTTAAAGGTATTGGTGTATGGATGCATGCTGTGGATGTGAAGGTGGAGGCTTTATTGGTTTTTACCTACCCCAATAAGGGAATAGCATGATATAGTAGTAGTAGTAGTATATAAGATCTATATTGAATTTTAAAATTTGAACTATATGTACCTTATAGCAATTAAAAATGTATTAAAAAATAAAAAATTAAACAACTATTTCCGCAGTTATCTTCTTAAAATATTGAACTATGAAATAAGCTATCGACCCATCTTTCAACGTAATATTTGTGGATTATATTATGACGGAAAGATGGCATATTTTCTGCATCGCGGATAGTACTGGTGCACCTCCTTAAGAATGAAAATCATTCATGACAGTAACCTTTGCAATATATAATTTCTGGTTTCTACTTAAATCTTCAATAATCTTCATAATTTATAGCTCTACACGAATGATTCTATAGAGACGCCCGAAATAAACCTTCTTTCGTTGCAGAAACAAATGAAATAACAAAATAAGGGTCATTGTAATCAAAATACTTTCAATTCAATGTTACCAGACTGCAATACGTTTAATTTGCAATATCTCACTAACTATTGAAAATAGCTAAAAATTAGTATCATATTTTCTGCACTGTTTTCTATTTTCTACCACCTGCTGGAAGAACTTACACCATATTTTTTACACTCTGTATAGTATCACAGTTACTTTAATAATTGATACGTGTTTCTTTAAGTTTAAAATAAAACTAGGGTTAAAGAGTATAAACGTTATTCTATGTTTGAATTGAATTTTGACTGTTACTTATGTGTTCAATAATTCATACTACATGAATATGGTAAAAGTGCATAGGCACTCAACTTTAATCTAAAATTGTTGACATTTTTGTGAAGCCAAAATATGCAAAATTTCTTAGGAAGTGTATATTTTATAATCCTAAATTGTATATATTTTTAGACAACTCATCTAGTTATAATAATTTTAATAAATTTCTAATTGATACTCACAACTAGCCATGCGTATTGAACATAACTGATAATCCATTGGGTAATTTTTCAAATTCATAAAACACCAAAGAGTCAATGATATTCTAAAAATAACAATCAAACTAATTACATTGCATAGTTAAACAAAATAATTACCTTCTACTATAAAGAACTGAACCTGAAGGAAATATCCGCAAGTAAACATTAGGTTTCATGATATCATGAAAATGACCAGCTTTTTCATTTGAAAAAAATAAATCAGGAGTCCAAATTTTATTTGCATTTGTAATAGTAAGATATTTAATGCGATTATCAGTAGTATTGAATTGTAGACGTTGATCGAGCCATTGTTGCCGGAATATCAATTGTACAGAATATTGCTAAAAATGTAGGATATACAAACTAATTTCTTGCAATCCTTTTCTTACCATATTATGATCATCTATTGAATTAATTGTTCGCACGAAAAAATTAACCGTGACAATAACAGGCCCATCTATAAATGAAAATTAGAAATGAACTAATATGAGTCAACAAAAATCTTTGGATACGTACCTGTATTGTTCGAAGAAGCTGGACGAATTCTTTTATCATAGTGTTCTGGGGCCAAGACGTGATCTAAAATTTGTTTTTCTTGTTCGAACAAAAAAGTGCATCTATCAACAAACAAAAGTTTCAGACTCTATTACATTTACTTACATCAAAATGGAAAGTTATGGTAGGTACATACGTAATAAATTTCAAAATGCATAAAAGCACAACAAATTCCTTCATTATTATTTTTAGAGAAGTTAATATATCGTTATAAATTACATTTGTTACAATGAATGCCTTTTCTTCGCAGCTTTATACATCATAAACCGGATGATCTCATTATGCAATTAAAGTTAACTAAAAGAAAACAATTCGTACATTAGTTGATTCTTCAAACTCTTTATATGTATAATAATTGTTAAATTGTTAAAGCAGCAATTTGCTGCTTTGTATACAAATAAATTGTTGCCTTATAATACTGCTCTTTATATTCGAATTTTTAATCGTTCGAATTGAGGTGTCGGGCATTTGGCGGAACATTTTAATACATTAATAGATAAAAAGACAGGCGTGAAATGTCAACAAAATTAATTTATAATTTTTGTCTTCTTTAATAATTATTGCTTTTCAACTTTTATTAACGGACTGCGTTATTATACTATTTATAATATACAGAGTAGTTCAACAAAAAGTTTGCTCCACGCTTAACGGCTGGCTGTGCAATTTTCCAGAAAAATGCTCGGACACGTCGAATTTGTTTTTAAGGGGGACACATTTTAAGCATATTCTCCAATATGCCGCTATCAAGGGTGAACTACCCCTCCAATATTTTAAATGGGAGGTAGGGTCTAGCGATACATAATTTTAAAGAGCACACATTGTTTTTATAACAATGCTATAATTGGTGAGTTTAACTCAAACAGTTAATGCAGGAACATCTTTAGAAACCTAAATGCTAAATTTTTTGTATTAAGGAAACAGACACGTACGTTTTAGTTGTTAGGAATTAAACAAACACAATCATTACGTTCTTTGGTTCTTTCAAGGAGTACTCTAACCTCACCCATAACAAAGTAAATTCGTAAACGATTACGAGTGGTACAAGATTTTAAAGTAAGCGACAAAATGTTTGATTGATCGAACAGCATTGGAATCATTCACATTTTGTTTATCACCAAAAACATTGTTTCCTATAAATACTTATTGGTAGACGTTTTTTATGTTTGTAGTTGTGACATAAGATAACTTAGTAGGCTAACAATTGAAACGCGTTCGACGTTAGCAGCCACAAAGTGCGGACATGATTTGTGACTGTTAACAATCTCGAAATTCTTGTGCTAGCCTTAGGCCCCCTGGGTCGGGATATTGCAAGCATCGCCTAACCTCCACTCCCATTTGTGACTTGAAATTGCAACCACAGAAGATATTATGGAAAAACTCCGACAAATCCAAAAAAGGCTTGCAGATGCATCTCAAGCTACCACCGTTGCGAACAACGCAAAAAAGTTAGTAAACGTAATGTCGTATTCGTCAGATGACGTGACATCAATGGAACTCATCGAAATCGTAAACTCCGACGGGTTCATCACCCAGAAGGGGAAAAAGTGAAAACCCACTAGGCAGTCAACTCGGGGCCTGCCGCGAAAATCCCAACGGCCAACAGATATGAACTGTTGACAAACATCGAAGAAGTACTGGCAACAGCAACAAGAGTACACATCCCACCAGTAGTACTCAGAAAAAAAGAATGGTGGCTCGATGTGTCACGTGACTTCAAGAGCCTCGGCGCCCACTCCAAAAGTGCCAAGAACGTGGCACTTGGAATCAAGATCCAACCGGCTATCGAAGAGAACTACAGGAAGGCCACGAAGTATTTTAAAGACAGAGGCTTCCCTTCCATACCTACCTTCTCAACAGGAAAAAACCTCTAAGAACAATCATTCGCGGTCTCCCAACAGAAACCCCGAATGAAGATATAAAAGAAGATCTAGTCAGGTAAGGGATCACGGTATTGTCCATCAGTAGGATGCATAGGAAGCCGAAGAAGATCCAGATGCCAGTCCACCGTGTGGAATTGGAGAAATCGCCTGAAGGGAAGTCCGTCTACAACCTCACGGCCGTACCAGAACTCGGCATAAACGTCGGGTCGCTTCGTAGATCCAAGTATATAATTCAGTGCCACAGGTGCCAAGTTTTCGGGCTCACACAACGTCGCTGTAATGCGGCACCGAAGTGCGTCAAGTGTGAAGAAGAGCACCACAGAGGTGTGCCTTCTGCGGCGGAGGGCACACCGCTAGCTTCAAGGGAAGGCAAAAAGCGGCCAACACTACCAACAGGCTTGGAGTTTTCACCAATGAGCATAGAACCGAGACCTTCAGAACAACGGCCATGAGGGAGCGTACTATACGTTTCCGTGGTGAAGAGGGAGGAGCCTCAAGAAAGCAAAAGGTCATTAACGATGGAAAAGTTCCTTCAAATCGGCATCCTTTTGGTGAATGCTACAAAGGAATGCATCACTTTTGCAGAGGGTATTGCAAAGATTTTACAATGCCTACTCGAAATCATGAACATTCTACAAAAAAAAAGAACACGAAAAAGAACCAAACTCCGCCCACATTGAGCAATCGGTACGTGCACGTACCGACGACAAAGTACCCACTTCTATTGCATATGTAAAACATATGATAATCAGAAAGACCAATTTCCATTGGTATTTCTAAATTACCAATAGTAGACCAGCATTTCGCCACTTTCTCCTGCCTAGAAGTATAAAAGGGGCACCAAAACCAGGAAGTAGGCAGCCAACAACGACTTACCACAGCCACTCGGCGTCTCGATGCCCGGCGCTCCGACGCAACATTTGATCCTCGTTATCGTGCCAGTTAACTTGGAGTCAAACCTTAGCTATTTTAACTTGAGCTAGGCATTTGAACTCAGTTATCGTGCTAGTTAACTTAACAATCAAACATTCATTGCCATTTAGTGAATTAAGTTAGGATATTAGTCATATCACAGCATAGTAGTATACATAGTAGACCTAAGGAGTGCGCGCAAACTACAGTCCAGCTCCCCTCTTACAAATAATTAGCTGGCTGTAACCACAAACAACCAGAGACCTGCAAGAACGAGGCAGAGAGGACGCGGCCGCATATTGCTTGTGCGAAGTTCAAGGGGTAACCCCCCTTGCAACAACTTCAAGTGGAACTTTTCCGACGAAAGCAAAAAGATAGAATTTTGGGGCTCCTATCATCAATGGAAGTTAAGATAAACAATTGAAACGTGTGATTTGAATACTGTCATCGATTCTGTATGGTTATTTGCCAAGTGATCTCTCATTTTGCTGTAAAAAATGGTTTATTCAATTCCAGAACGAGACGAAATCGTTAAACTTTATTTTCAAAGTGTTAGTTGTGCAAAGCTTTCTGCTCGTGTGTTTAGTAATGCTCATCCTAATAGAACTGTGAGTGATAGGTATGTTGCAAAACTAGTAAAAAGTTTATCGATACCGCAATAGTCTGTAACATGAAACAATAGCCGCGACGACTAATCAGAAATGAAGCTGTGGAAGGGGCTGTTTTGAGGCATGTAGCATTAGATCATACTCAAAGTACTCGTCAAGTAGCTGAAGCTTCAGGAATGTCTCGTTCGTCCATATTAAGAATTTTAATAGCTTATAAATACCATCCGTATAAAGTTCAATTAGTGCACGAATTGAACGAGGATGATTTTGACAGAAGGTTGCAGTTTTGGGAGAACATGAATCAGCGAGCAATTGACGATCTAGACTTATTATTTAATATTTGTTTTTCCGATGAGTGCACAGTTTATTTAAATGGTGCTTTAAATAGGCATGACTGCTGTTACTGGATTGACAGTAATCCACATTTGTTCCGAGAGGTTCACACATAACATCTACATCAACTAAATGTCTGGTGTAGTAATAATATTGTAGATCCACTTTTTATTTCTGGAAACTTGACCGGGGTAGTGTTTTTAAACATGCTAGAAGATGTGATTGACATACTAATAACACAGATAATAGAAAATGATCCATCCAGCAAGATGGGGTACCTCCGCACTATGCTGCTCCTGTAAGAAAATTTTTAGATCATCGGTTTCCTGGGCGATGGATTGGAAGACGAGGTCAAATTGAATGTCCAACTAGGTCACGCTTGGATTATTTTCTTTGGGGACACTTAAAAAGTAAATGTTTTGCTACTAAGCCTGAATCCATCGAAAATCTTCGCCAAGGAATAATAGTTGAGTACAGATATATTACACCTGATATTTGAGCCCAATGTTTATTATAGTATGGAAGCAAAAAAATTGTTAATACATAAAGTTCATTTCATTTAATGAAAATGTCTTACCTTTTAGAATCCTGTGTCACTCTTACCCTCTAACAATGTAACATTTTTGATGTTGGAGTGAATTTTACCAGCGCTTGCCTAATCACCTTCAAAGTACGAGTAGGCCTTTTGTGTGCTCACATGTTTGCCCAATCGATCCTTTCATTGTCGGGGAGTGCTGACGGAATGTTTCTTTTGGAGCCTTTCAGAGCTTTGTTATAGCATCAAATTTGATGTGATCTATTTGAGGTCCATTTGCAGAATAGCAAATAATTAAAAATCAGTCAGAGAAGAATCTAGGGAGCGAGGTGGTTAAATGACGACCGAATACAGAAACCACTGTCCTTGTCACTTCTAGCGAACTGTGGATAACCTCTAAAAAACTCGCACATAAAAATGAGTAATAATAGTCTGTCCCAATTCATAGTACGCCAACCGTCGGCAACAAAGATACAGTGAGCAATACTTTTCTCAGAACTGACGAATCGTTTCATGCCATTGTAATAATTGTATTTTCGTTCTCAGGTTGTATTTTGACACCCATAAATCATCACCAGTCTTTTTGAAAATCGTCAGGTTCTGCGTACTTTCGTCAGCGAAATATCTAGCCACAATCAGTCGAGCTTCCATTTGATCGCTGGTAAACTGCCTCGCAACAAATTTCTCATTGATACGTCTCATCCTCAATAAATCGTAGAGAATCACATTAATGAATCCGTGAGGGATAGCAACCTTTCGCTCCACTTCCATGATATTTATTTTTCAATGGGATTAACTCAGTTGATTTCTTCTGTTCTGGATATCGAAGATGGAACTAAATAAATACATACCGTTGCTAAAATACTGCGGCTTTTGGAAGTATGGTAAGTCAAATTCAAACTGACTTGTATGGATATCAACGTTTTGTAAGCACCAGAAAATCATTTAAAATCATTTTTAGAGACAAGTCAATATTTGTGGTGGAAAACAATGATACTTAAGGTAAAACTTCAAATAATTCCATTATTTTGAAGTAACGGAATAATGACCTCCATATATTTTACGATAAATGCTGTAACGTGTACCTGAAATTGGACACAAAATACGTTTACCGTTTGTTATAATTTGTTTGTGTCATATTGAAGATTATTCTACATCAAGAATTTCAACTATAGGTTAATTTATTTTTGCTAATTAGCAAAGTTAATGTTTCTTGTTAACACCCCGCATGTATATTTAAAATTTACTGTAATGGTTAATGACATAAAACACCCCGAATTACGTTTTTGTCATTCACGTCCTGTAAATATTTATAATTAAGAGAAATTAACTCATTTGTTTGTTTATAGACAAAAACAAGTAGCTGATTAAGTGACGATTAGTTTTGTAAACAGATCGAGTAGGTAAAATACAGGCCATGAACTTGATAAGCTCTGTTAGTTAAAAGAATTGCCGGTGTGGATTTCGCTATCAATTTTAAACATTCGTGTCTTACCTTGTAAACGGAAAAATTTCAAGTTTTAATTACTAATTTTCCGCTTAACTTTAATTAAATTCATAGTTCTAAGAATTCGTTCGAATCCGCTGTCTATTTGTCTATCCATACATATAAATTAATCCATGCTTTATTTTTAGATGAACCGGTAATTCATTTTATTTGTTTTGAGAAGCAATTAGTTAATTAGAGTTAACCTGTGTAACATTTCACGTACTTTTAGATAATTAAGTTCCGATTTTTATTTATATACCGTATTAATTATGTTTATTTTCCAAGTTCTGTGACAAGTGTAAATAAAGTCGAGATATTCGAAATAACAGCAGTCTTTCATTACCTCGACATGAAAGCAGGTTTTGATTAACTGATTTGAGAATAGCGCTTAAAGCTTAGGGCCGTGCATATTTTATTAACCGAATCTCAATAATTATTTTGTTAAGCAAATTAATTATTGTACAAGAATATAATGTACGTCATTCTGCAAGGCGTTAGCTGAAGACATTTTTTAAATCAGATTTATAGCTAGTTAACTTACTGAATAATAGTCTATTAATCCGGTTCATTAAATGAGAATAATTTTACAAGAAATTAGCACGGTTTAATTATTTAAATAAGCTGATTCAATAGTATTTAGTGAAATGAAGTCTTAACTTAAATGCTTGTGATTTATTAAATTTGGCTTTTTAACTTTTTCTTTTACCTGAGCATGCTTCTCGCGACGTTTTAAAAGCCGTCGTACTAACATTTTTCCCTACGAAGATGGTAGCTCCGCTATTTTCTTCAGTATACCTATAGACGCACCCCTTGGGAATGTCGAATACCAAAAGCTAACATAGTTAATTCTAAATAAATCCGAATAACTAGAGCCGTAACTTTACCTCAAGTTAATATAAATATTTAAAAATAGTACTGCACGTTCATAAATACTTGAGTAGTCAGCTATCTTTTAAAAACAATCAGCTGGATGGATGTCAATGATTTTTACAAAACTGACGTTACTATATTTATACGACTTCCAGTGTCAATTAAAGGAACAGACTAATATACAAATTTGCTGACTGGTTCTTAACAAACATAACACGAAATTTGAAATAAATTATGTACACGAAATAGGCCACCATAAATAAATTTTTATTTATAACTGTTAAAATGTAAATATATATGCAATTAGTAAATGTACAAATACTATGGTATGCATTTTTATATACGATTAGTTACAAATAAACCTAAATAAAACCGTATCAATATTAATTATTTATCAAGAATAAAGTAAAAAATTTTTGAAATACAGTAAGTAACCTTTTACGCATATGAAGTTTAAATGTCAATTCCAATTATAGAGAACGAAGTTTGTTCAAAGTACTCAGAATAAAATCAATAACTGAAGAATAGCTATGATAATTTTTCATAATATAAATTAACTCACATTTAAAGTAACTGCAATTTAAACAGAGCTGCAGCTTATGGTCAATTACAAATAGATACAGCTGAGGCTGTAAAAGAGGGCATATCCTTTGAAATACTACCCCGTTCCTTTTAAAGAAATCATAAGTGTTCCTACATCCTTTGTAAATAATAAAATTTAGTTTTAGATATAACTTTTAGTATTGCATCCCACCGACGGAGCGTGATTCCTATATCTTACAGACCACGATCCTTACTGCGACTTAGAGCTTATCCCATGCAATTGACGCAGCCTTAGTATAGAATAAAGCAGGGTTGCATATTCAAGGTACTCGTTACAATGCGAAACTATGTTGTAGTTTATAGTGTTAATTTTCAAAGACGCAGTACACCTTTATTCAAACATATTAACTAATTTGCTAGGCGGGTACGAAGTGACTAACTACTAATAATAATAATAATACATTTTAACCATATTTAATACCGAATGTAACTGGTTCGTTACTTTTTCTTCGTATAATATGGAATATTGAAATTCTTATTTACATTCATTTAATTCAATTAAGATTTGGTTATTTTAGTTTGCATCTATAATTATTGCCGTCGAATGCAAGCGTTTATATATGTTTGTAATCGTAGAGGCGTTGTTTTCTTACTCAAATACAGCCTAAAATTGTCTTCAATATTTAAAATTCAATTGTGCGACTACCTATTAACTTAATCCTTATTTAAATTATAATGCTTTAGTCCATTTCCATTTGGTTTACTAACACTGATCATTTAATTCCATTTATGGTTATGGTTAAAATTCGTAATGCTCTGGGAAAAACTAATGTTTGCTTTGCAGCGCAAGTGCGAAACAAGGCTTTTGTGTCTGAACTTTGTGGCATTATTACATGTTCAGATTAATAATTTGTAATTCACTTCAATTAAATTAATTAATTATTCGTTTAAAAGTTCAAATAATGAATGGTAAGTTCATAGATCCGACTAACTGCAATTATGCATTTTATTAACTTATTAACTTTTAAATATCACAATTACTAATTAAAGATGTGAATTGAATAGCAACTCCTTTTTGTTTATATGTAATATTGGATTGCTTTGAAATGAATTGTTTTAATTCAAAGTTAACAGTAGTTAATAATATTCTAAGAGTAGGAATCCTTGAAATGCTGTCACAGCAATTCTGTTCGAACAGATTATGTACTTATTTAAATACTTAACCAACTTTATGTCCATATATCTTGACTTAATTTTACTAGAAAATTTCCAGTGGTATTAGTCGTCATTTCGTAGAAATGTTCTATAAAGTTATTGTTAGTCCTAATTCTATTACACTGCCCCCTCCTTAAGATTTTTACGTCCCGTAACAGTGGCCTTGGACTTGCTCTTACGAAGATTCTACCTTTGCTTGCGAATGCCGGAATTTGCACTGCTAACCCCACTTGCAGTCCTATTTCTTGAAAAAATGGTAGACCATAGATTTTGTCTCTGGTGGAGTTCCTCTTGAATTCCAACCATACATCGGGACCTTGATACAAGTGCCTAGAAGCTCTACTTCCAATATGTTACGTAACACGCGTCAGTTATGGTGGTCTAGACCACAGCAGAGCTTTGGTACGGCTATCTTCCTACCGGCACCGGCACAAATTAATTTCCTTATATCTTATAATATCTTCCACACGTCTTCATAACGTGGCTTTTGATGGGATAATGCTATCGTCACAAGGTATTAATTATTTTGCATAGCTTGGCGGTGATGACTGGTCCTTGCTGCTATATTTTTTCTACGCTACCATACATCTTTTTAAACTCAACTGCGATGCCGGGTACATTCTAGAGTCTTTAGCGACATAATAGGCAAGGGGTATTCATAAGCAGTAACACCAAATCGAGCTTTATAGGGTCCCAAGTAGGTTGATTTTCAATTTTTCCAATTAAACATGGTTCATTCCTTGTCCACATTGTTACTGTTCCGGTTGTACATTCTTTCAAGCGTATGGGGTAAACCGATTTATGTGGACAATTTTAGGTTTGTCTTTGGGCAACTTCATTATTCGGTAGACTATGTCGTTGATCGTTTTTATCATTTTGTATGAATCTTTCCAGAGTCTGAAATTTGGGAGATAGACCTCGCCATCGGTGAGGCCAGTATAACCTAACTAAAACATTGGGTAAAAATGTTCCTGCTTTAAAATTACATCATGTTCAAATTTCATTCACTGGAAATTTAGATGTTATTGCAAACCCTCTCATGAATTGAATTTAGTTTCTTTCGAAAACATTCATTTTCAGCTACTTCTTCCCTCCAGGCTTGCGACCAAACTACAATTTACACAACAGCCCTAACAACACTCTCTCCGTTGTCTCTCCTGTTTTATCGGTTACAGTTGACCCATATGACATCAAGCACAGATATAAGTACTGGTTCCAATCTCTTTGATGGTCTGAGACAACTTTTGATATATACGTTCCCGTCGTTCTATTAATTAATTCTACCATTCCGTCTGGCTGTTGATACATAGGTGTCATTCTGGTCATGCATGCTCTCAACAGCTGGAAGAGACTTTGGAAAAAGACTGAGCCAAATTTCTTTCTTTGTCTGAATGTAATTCCCAAGAAATTCCCAGGATTTTGGCCACCTTACCTGCCTCTTGATTAGGTAGAGCGTATACTCCGGTACATATACTGAAGTGGTTCGTTACTACTAGGATGTAATCGCTTGCTTCTTTTGTTTCCAAAATTGGACAAGCTATTTTTTCAAATTATATATCCACATTATATTCTCTCATCGATGCTTTCGTCTTCACAATAGACTGTTCCCAGTAACGCATATTAAAGATATTAAATAGAACAATGCCACGTTGATAGATGGCGAATAGCTTACCGAGGATGGCACCTCTAAACGGGCGCGTGTAACACTTACCAGAGTGACGTAATGGGAACTAGGGTTGTTCGGCTACGATAGGTTTTCTAACGATAGAGATGGGCGGGTCCAGGATGAGTACGATCCTTGATAAGCCTATGTCCTAAAAGGTATCAGCAACCTAAACGACTTAAGGAAGTTTAAGTCGAGCTCACGTAGAGAGCCCTAAATTTACTTTTCGAAATAAAGTAACCCAAGTAATAAAATGTATACAATAATGTAGCGACTAGATTGCAATCGAGTCGCTGCCCACATTTAGCTAACTAAATCCTAAAATTCGCCACGCTGTTTCTATTAATTAATAAAAGGATACTAATACCTTGATTAAGATAATTTATTTAATCGTCCAAAGACAAAGAAGTGACAATTCAAACAGCGAAAGTATTGTACTTTTCCTAATACATTTATAACCGAAACGTCATCTGTATGAGGACGAAGGAGGACAACATAATTATGGATAAATGTTTTTATTGTAATTAATTTAACGATATTAAAATACCCAATTTTGACAAGAAGTAAATCTGGCGATAATAAATCTTACGGTAAATTATTGCATACAACATCAAAATTTAATTGATTTTAATGATGTATTAATTAAACAATTGAAAAAGAAATTTCAGGCGTGCTTGTAAAACTGTTTTCTAAAATTACTGTAACGCATTCAAAAACGAGTCGAATGTATCTGTATGTCCATATGTGACGGCGCGATAAAATAACTTACAAACGTCTCAGTTATTTCTTAAAACAAGGACAACGTTTTCAGAATGTTTAAACGTAATTAAATAAGTACTTCTTTCTACGAATAGTCGTAGTTAAAATTCACACTGGGCAAAATAACGTTACCTGATTTAAATTTGTTGCAACAAATCGAATTAATGTAACCCCCAATAATAAAACATGCAAAAATATTTAATTCATTAGAAGTAACCAAAATTGTGAACCGAACAGAAGAATTACTTTCACAAATATTCCAATCTTTTATGAAACTAACCAAAATTACTTAAGTATAACTCTCTTTATCCCAAACACTAATAGTATAATTACTATCAAATTCAATTTTACGTTACTTAAGCACAACTTTATGTATTACAATAGTAAATGGGTTTTAACTAATTTGCATTTTATGAAACCAAATCAATAGTCCAAAAATATATTTGTAAATATAAAAAGAAACATACACTGTATATGGTACAAATTAAAATAAAGATTCCGTCTCTGCCCTTCCGCGACAAGATAGTATGCAACTGCTACCGTATAAGCGGGACTCCGAGTCGTTAAAGCTGGGGTCGAAATTCTTAGCAAACGTAGTGACAACGTCCAAGTAGTTTCTGGGTTATATGTGTACGCCAAATGATTTCTGAAGCCAGCTGACGTTCAAATAGCGCGACTACTGATTTCTGATCTCCTTATGGTTGTACCATAAACACCAATTACCTTCGAAAATTAATTACAGTGGAACCAAATCTAACTATTTAACAACAGACGGCGGGTTACATAAGCCGACACAAGCTGCATCCTAGAGGCTCTAACGGGCTCTTATTCCGTCATAATTCCCAATGAAAGAAGTTCTGCTTCGCGAGAAGCATCATTCTCAAAACAATACGTCCAACAAAACGACGCTCAAGACCAAATATGTCCTGTAGCCAAAACACTATACAAAATAAGAAAAAACAATTAACCAAATTATCTATCAGGTGTCCAAAATTCACAAGCATAACAACTTAATGCACTCGTCGCTCATATAGCAATGCCCGAGACGACATGCGGTCTACTACGATTTGCGCCCCTCAACATCTAAGAGTGCCGCGGCAAAAGGTGTGAATTAAGTCAGTGGTACCAAAACAAATTAAAGATGAAATTCGTTTGATAGAATTACTTAGCTAACATAACTAAACGAACCTTATATTGCATAAATAACGATATAAGATGCTTTTAAAATTAAATGAGCCGAATAAATATTAACAATAGAATTTAAATTGCTACAACAGTACTCGTAAATTTCTGGGTAAGGCTGTCTTAACAAAGCGTCAACTTTTCGATGATTTCGTCTATCACCGTGCGGAACTTCAAAGTCAGATTTTTGTAGAAGCTCAGTCCATCTCACTATTTGGTGTTCTGGATTCTTAAACTGCAGGAGCCAATTTCTATGCCGCGTGATTAGTTCTCAATAAGAAATTTCGTCCATAAAGGTATTTGCCAAAGTGTTTAACAATCTTTATCGTCACTAACAATTCTATTCACGTAACACAATAGTTCCTATCAAGTTTGGACAACACTATGCTAAATAGCTAATTACACGTTCTTGTCCATCTTGAATTTGCAATAGCACTGCACTGATGCCTGGGTTACTAGTATTGGTATCTAAGCCAAATTTTCTCTCTATTCAAGGATATCCGAGTATGGTGCGGTTACCAAAGTCCGTTTAAGTGTTTAAAATGGCCTTTGGCAGCTATTGTTCCATAAATAGGTTTGGTGTCCTTTAGTAAATATTGTAAGAGGTTTTGCGATGTCTGTAAATTCACGATTAAATTGACAATAATAAGTAATAACCCCAAGATGCTTCGTAATTCATGTTTATCTTTTGACTGTGGTCATTCTCGAACAGCCTGAATTTTCTCTGGATCAGCTGCCACACCTATTTCTGATACCACATGACTCAAGTATTTCCAGGATTTTTCTTCGTATTTTCAGATCTTAGAAGTTTGGGGTTTTCAAGAAAACGAATTTTTATTCAAATTCATTGACGTTGAATTAATACAAGTGACTTCAGCGATGATAACAATAAGATGGATAAACCTTCAAAACATAATTTATTTATTCTAAATTAAATAATAATTCAACAGAAAAGTTTTCGGAAATTTATACATATTTACAAATAATCAAAATTAAAACATTCTATGCCGAAAGGAGTTCTCTAAATGGTTATTAGTTTGACAGACACGCGGCGTCGCTTAGGCTATTTACAGAATACGCTTACTGTCCGGCAATCGTTCTACTTTCCTGTTACTTTACGTTAAGTTCAGGCTTACTCGAGGTCAAGATGGATAAGGTTATTCAAAAGTAAGTTCCCGGTTTGAAATGGCCGTAGTTTTTGTATATATAAATATTTTGGTTCCACACACACACATATATATATAATATATATATATATATATATATA
>JAHWXV010788681.1:0-19547 GCA_024586415.1 Phrixothrix hirtus
CGTTTGTTTGTGATGATAATATATATCGTTTGTGAAAATTTCAATAAAATCGTTCCACTATTTCTAGGTGTTGCGTTTTTTATGGAAGTCCGTATATATGAAACTGTTGTTTATAAAATTTATGAATAAAGTCCGCTAGCAAGCCGCTCAAATTTGCAACTATTTAAATATCAAGGTTTAACAAGCTTCTCTTGAATCCCTCGTGATTTTATTATTAAAAAACTCGGAAATTCAGCAAGAATAAAGCAAATACAGAAAACTTGCATTTTGTTAACCTAAGAATCTTTCTTTAAAATGAGTTTACGGCAGTATTTATAAACTTTTGAACACGTTACATAGAAATAATACATAGAAAGGTTTGAAAACAATAAGTTAATTAAATATACGTTACAGAGATGTGACATTAGGCGCTATAAACTAAACAACATCGCTTCACAATACATGAAGTTTTCAGTAAAGAAAGCCATTCACAAAACATTGCTTGAAACAAAATTCAACGGATTACAAGTTAGAAAAAGAAGCAAGACAACTTCGAAATGTAAATATTTTATTCGTCCAAACCTATATATTTGGGGTTGCCAACTCAACCAAGGTAATAGAAACACCTGCAAGAGACGACACTGCATCTTTTTTGTGCGTTGTAATAGTAGAAATGTCCACAGTTGTCACAAATTGACCAATTACAATATCTTTCGTGAAATCCATGCTGTAGATTAACAACGCCTACAGTTTCGTGAACTGATAATGAACTTTTAAGTCATTCCGGGTGTCAGATCAATTGAACAAGAGTTCGGCATCTTTGCCAGTCAAATTGTAAAGGCACCGCCGCTTGATAAGAAGGGAGTTTACCAAATCAAAACAGAACAGGACATCTTTAACATTCCAAAGTAAATTGAAAGGTACATAGGTATTTGAATTTTACTGTTTACATTAAATAACATAAAGCATCCAACTAGTTCAATGAATTTTCATTAGCGATAAGAATAATTTTACATACTTGTAATCTTTATATTTATTAATTTTAACCGGGTCAACCGTCCCATATTATCTTTAAATAAGGTATATCCTCTAATTCAAACTTTTTTATGCGATAAAGTTCGATTAATTATTTTAATTAGTAACCAGAGGTTACTGGTCGGAAAAGACAAGCTGAGAGGGAGTATTTTAGGATTTAATGCTACTAGATTGTATTTGTCGAAGAAAAAATTGAGACTACAGCTAAATGTACCCAATATTCATAAATATTTGTCGGTAAGGATTCTGATCACTAAAAGACAAGCGTTAGCAATAATCCGGAAGAATTTTTATTGAGTCGTACATCATCTGGCATAATTTATATCTGAAATTCAAGTCATCCGTCTTTCGCCTTCGTGGCAACTTTATACCACCGATTCCGAATTTCATCGCAAATGTTCATTAGAATAGTTCAAATTTATCTATATTCATCTTTTGCGAATTTTGTAACTTGCTTTATATGTATCGTAATGGTTTTGTTTTTGCAATTTTTCTGTAAAACTATAAAACAAATCGACCAAAATTCGAATGATGTGTAGTAAACCATGGGCAAGGAATCAGAAACAGATCAAAACCTTGTAAATCTTTACAAAAATGTAAAAATACACATTGTTTCGGCATGTTATACGCGTTTAGCGTCTTGTTATATCTTGATACGTTACTGAAAATAAAGTATCCTCTTTAGTGTCGTTAATGCTTTTTTTAATGATTAGAATTGTTGTCAACAAACACTTATGGACATGGTGTAATAGAAATTAACTGCATACACACCGTAATCCATTACCAACACCATCTAAAATAAAACACCCTTCGAAGAAAGGCTAAAAATTTAATTAGGAAAAAATGTGCATGTAGAAACAGGAATTACCAATAAATTCTGAGCTTTACACTCAATAGTCATGATGTCGTCTGACAAATTCAGTTAACAAGTGATAGTTTTCACTTTCAAAATTACGAGAATTGTTTTCTTTGCAAATAACACTGAAATCTTTTTTCGGTAATTATAAATATCTGAATTACAATGAGATTTTATTTCTAGGCTTACTTGATGGATATTAAAGTTTGATTAAAAACGCTTTTATTAAATATTCTTCATCAAGGAGATCTGAAATAATTAAGCTTAAATTTTAAGCGCTCTTAATGGACCTCGTCTAACATGATGCCTGCTTGGAGCTCGAATAAAGTATAGAACTTACACAAGTATTATATACAAGGTGTTTTTAAAATCAACCGACAAACTTAATAGAATACGTCCATTAACAAGAAAATCCTATTAAATAGAACAGTTTTTTGAAAAAAATTGAAAATCTCGAATTTTGAGAACTGCAGGAAAATGTAAATACAAATAAATACGCCGCAGACGAATGAAATTTTGGCTATATTTACTTTGTGTGTACACTAACCTATTCTAATGTAAGCCATTGATATCAATGATCTGCAGTTTTATTCGTTTGTAGATAAAAATTTAACATTTAATTTTAAATATGTTTAATTACACTAAGAACCATATCCAGATTTTTATAGATAACATAATTTTGATATTTCCTTTCGAAAATTCATAAAAAATAAAGAAACATTTTCCTTTTTTACAAAAAGCGTTCAAAATGTTTTGTTGTAAATTAAAACAACCATTGTCATCTCTTTATTAGTTAATCTATCCATTATTTACAGAAACACGATGTTCAACTTAAAATTAAATTGAATTAGATTAATAAACGTACAAAACTGAAAATTAATACACGTCGGTATCGAAAAACAGAAAACGCTTGTAAACGAATGTGATCTTTAATTAAATGAAAATCTTCAGTTTATCAATATAGAACATGTTGCATTTTAAAATGACTAACAACTGTGTCATGTGTTTATAGTTTATTCATTAAAAATTCACGATCAGACATAGCGTTATTGCAGGGGTCCTCAAACGGTCCATTATCATTTCGTTAACGGTGTTTTTTTTAAAACTGCAAAGAATTCTTTTTTTCTTGATTTAGAACTACACCGCGTATATGGCCCAAGTTTGTCCGAACATTTTAAAATCGCCTTGAATAGAGACATTACCGAAAGCTCGTAGACTGCTATGTAGCTAATTTTATTTCGAAAAATTTTGAAGCTAATTTTCTTCTCAAATTCGCAACATTTAAAAGCACTCTCATCTAATATTTTCTATAGAACTCGAAGTTAGCCTACCGAAAATAATGTTTATACTTTTGGTAAGTTAACAGCAGGTAAGACGGGAATAGGTGCGTTATTCAGAGTCGTACGCAGAATTTTTCTTGAGGAGGTCGAATTTCTAAAAATGTGGAGCTTTTTATTTTCGTATCAAGTTTTGACATAAAGTCAACGTTTCTCCCACTCTTCTCCATTTCGTTCTTTCATTTTTCTAAAATACCAGAAAGCTATATTAATATTTACTACTATATATTTCTAAAATCAACCCAAAATGTTAGACCTTCACAAAATAGAGGTGATCGCCGACCCACCTCGACCACTCTCTTGGGTACGGGACTGCTATTTAAAAGCTTCTGTTTGCTATAACCACTTTTGGATTTCAGCCTTTTATATAATTCAAGATGTTTTATAGAGCTTTAGGTTATAGTAATGTACCAACTGTGCAACTCAGTCAAGAAGGTACTATAGAGAAAATGGTTAACGTACAAGGACTTCAATAGGGACTTGTAAGTGGCACTAGGATAAATTCCTCATTATATGCAAAATTGAATTTGAACAAATACGAAAGGTCGTTGATGATTGTGTATACAACGAAAATTGTAAAAGGTCAAGTTTTGACATTATGTACGACATGGTCCTGAATGAGCCAAGAGTTGAATTGTAGAGATCACAGATGGCGAACGAACATCATATCAAGTGTAATTTCCTTAATTGTTGGAGAGATTTGCATGGAAAACTTTTTAGACATCTCTAGTTATGGTAAATTTCAAATTTATACCAAATTTGGTTCACAAATAAAGTTTATTGCCAGTTGACAATTGTCGGTTATTGTGGTGCAAATTTAGGTGACCTGAGCTAGAATGTATTGGATATATCTGAAGCAAATTTGAAAAAAAGAAGCAGGTTCATGGTTTGAGTTTTGAACATCGTATACATGGTGATGGCGTGGCTTGGTCTTCTATATTCGGCACTTACAAATTTGTTTTAGAAATATCGTTCTTCCATGAAGACAACACTTAGACACCTGCATCCCTCCACTTTTAGAGTGAGGTTTTGAATTGCTGCCTCGGACTAATTTTTCATAGGTGGAGATTCAAAAATTTATGTTGTACATTTTGAGAACTATAAATAAATATTTGCGTATCGAAATGAGCTCATTTTGAAACCTATTTGAGTTTCCCAATGGCTTTCTTTTTAAGACTGAATATTTTATTTTAAAAGGTTGGTAACATTACTAATTAATCGAATAGAAAATTGAAAAAACTTTCATATTCAAATGTCAAAACGTCAATATCAACAACTATCACTAAAATCCTTAAATCAATTTTCAAAAGTGCGTTTTCTTCTAAATTTTTAGCAATCAGATAAAATAGTATAAAAAATTCGTTTCATAAGATGTCTTATCACACTCGTTATTAAACGTTATTAAACGTCAAAATCGAATAGAAAATTGAAAAAACTTTCATCTTCAAATGTCAAAACGTCAATATCATCAACTATCACTAAAATCCTTAAATCAATTGTCAAAAGTGCGTTTTCTTCTAAATTTTTAGCAATCAGATAAAATAGTATAAAAAATTCGTTTCATAAGATGTCTTATCACACTCGTTCATTAGAGAACTCGCCTCTACGAAGCTGGTTTTCTAATCTTGAACACGTGTGATAAACACATGTCTTATGAAACTTGCTTTTTAATTAATATACTAATTAAAGTGATGGTACTGGAAATAACATGGAAGAAATACACTGAACTTAGGGGCTCTCTAGAAAAATAAAAGGCAATTATTTACTAGAGGGGACTATCCTTCAATAACTTTGACCTTGTCATATGTTATCAAGAGCATGGCCTTGAGTAACTTCCAACAAGTTTTAGCCGTCACCCGCCCTTCGTTAAAAAGTTATAATTATAAAAAGTTTGTGAAAAATAAAAATGTTTCAGTACCGTTTTTCATATTTTTACTTGATTTATTCATTATTTACATTTTCAGCAAGAGCATGGCCCTGAGTAACCTCTAATAGGTTAGGTTAGGCTAAAACTTGTTTAGCCTAACTTAACCTAACCTCCAACAAGTTTCAGTCGTCGCTCGCCCTTCGTTAAAAGGTCATAATCATAAAAAGTTTGTTTATTATCAATTTCGACAATAATTCCTTCTCCACCAATTTGGCTTTGGTTATTTATCAACCATTCATTCATGAGCTAAGAAGACAGATTGTTGTAATTAAATATTATCTTGAATGTAATTAAATAAAATAAATATAAATTATGTCTCTACAAAGGTTTATCCAGTCAACTGCTGTACGTGACGAAATATTTAGTACTTTTTATGATTATAACTTTTTAACGAAGGCGAGCGACGGCTAAAACTTGTTGGAGGTTACTCAGGGGCAAGTCCTTGATAAAATATGTCAAGGTCAAAGTTATTGGAGGATGGTCCCGTATACTAAATAATTACCAAATAAAAATATGACTGATGTTCGCTTAATCATTGAAGAGGAATTCCTTGAGGTGATATTTTTTGAAAAAATACGTAAGCGAAATTTATAAAAAATTTAAACAGAAAAATGAGATAATTGGATTTTTTTTATTATCTGATAATAAGTGTTGAAACTAGATATGAATTAACAATGGTGTGTAAATGAGTATTATGTATATCTATTCGCACTACAAACTGCATTTATGCAATTTTTAACGTTAAAACATGATTATATTTGTCCTTTAGATTAAGTTTAAAAAGAATTAATCTAAAACTTATTGAATCAATATTACGTTAGTATACCTACTCATGCACTTAAGGGCTGGTTTTCCCACCTCTGTCTGTTAGTTTTATAATAAATGCTCGTGATATGGAGATGAAAAACCGGCCCTTAATGTTGCTATTTATTAAATTCGTAAATGTGTTGAGTTATAGATTGAAACGTGCTATAAAGCAAATAGTTAAATATTGATTCCGGAAATTGAAGATAGAGACCACATTTTGCAGTTGACACAACTGCTTTAAATTAGATAGCCATAGACAATATTTGCAATTCATACGACACGTAACGTTAAATTTTATTCGTAATAAAAGTTAAAAATATAATTACTAATTGTATTGTTCTTATCTTATGTGAATCATTTACTTAGTTATCTTCACATTTACAAAAATCTATTTTACATTTGGAGGTGCAATGTTCTGGTTCAAAGTTGTGCTAATTATTATAGTTGCAGGTTTAACAAATGCTCATGATTGTTATAAAGTGTATCAACCAACAAATCATGAAAATAATTGGGAATATAATAATTGTATACAAAGAGGTCCTCCAATTTGCAAACAGTGGTGTATAACCTATGTTATGGTTGGATTTTGCGAACAACCCAGATATACATGCTGCAACTATCGAGGTAAATATTAAATAATTGTTTAAAAGGTTTGCGCTGTAAAGTCCGTCTCACTGATCTTTGCGTCAAACTAGTATAGTTATTTTTAGTAATTGTGACGAAGGCACAAAAATCAGTATGTTTAACAAAATATGGGGTTCGAAGAGTGCTCATTTCCTATTTTGGAGCAAAAGTACTTCTGTGTACTGGTTTAGTTTTAAAAGAAACATTTTAAACACGATTGCTCCAGTTCGTTTGTTATCGCTTTAAATGGCTCCCATTTAAAGCGATAACAAACGAACGAGAACAAAGAGCCACGTATTTTGTTGAATATGCGTAATTTAAATAATTAAAAAATGTGAAATACTTTTCAGAAAAACCAGGATATTGCCCTATCTTGCCACCAAGGTGCATGTGGACGTTTCCGTACTTTACTACTAAAGGATATGAATGCACTCACGATTACAATTGTCCCATGGGATATAAATGTTGTCAAGATCCTTGTTTTGTTCACAAGATTTGTAAACCGTGTATTAATTATCCTTCTCATTCGAAACCAACTACTATCCCAACAACGAGAGACACCGAGGAAACTACTATAAAGTTTTCAACTACACCTAGTCTATGGTGGCCCACAATACCCGCCGAACCTACTACGATTACTTCAGAACAAACAACAGGTGATATAACAACAGATTTATCAACTGATACCAGACCGAGTACAACAGAGTCAGAAACTACAGAATCTATAGAAACTGCAGAAACTATAAAAACTACAGAAACAACAGAATCTATAGAAACTACAGAAACTACAAAAACTACGGAAACTACAGTAACAAGTACTGAAATTTCTATAAGCACCGAAACTGAACAAACAACTTCCCAATCACTAACAACGGATGTCGAAATAGAAGGTAGCGGAATAGGTGGAAGTGGAGACTTTGAAATACCCGAACCGGAGGCGGCCCGACGTTTTTTTGAACCCAACGATGATGAAGATTTTAATTTTCCTAATCAATAATTAGTTGTTAAATGTACAATTGTAATTTTTTGATTTTGATTGATTTTAATATGGCTTGTGATTTATCAAATCTCATTTTATTAAAGTATCCTAATTGAGGCTTATTAATTTATAAAGTAACTAAACTTAATTTGCAAAATAGGCGTTCATAGTAATTACTAATACATTTCATGTAAATTTTTGCGTTTAAAGAATGTTTTGAACTTTATCTACACGGAATAATCCAAAAGGATATACAGTGAAAACTGTCTAAACCGGAATCCCCAAGGGGCCATGCACTTTTTCCGTTTTACACAGGCTTCCGTTTTAAACATTTACATTTTTATAAGTGCATACATACATATAAGTGACCCAAAGTGACGCTAAATAAATTTTTCCGTTTGCATAAGACAATTATTAATTAGCTTTTAAATGTTTTATTTCATGTATACATTCATGGTCATTTTTTAAAGTTTTGCATTCCACGTTTGTGGAATCATACACCTGTGTTTTTGCGCAGTTAAATTTAACGGAAGTTGCTTAGCGCTTAAACCTTCAGTTTCGTGGGTTTTATTAGGTTAATTTTTTCTTGTGTAAGAGTGTTATATTCGCGATTGATTTTTGTTTAAAAAAAACACAAAATCTAGTTAAAAATAAGAATCTTAAGGTAATGTAAAACTTAAAACAATTTATTTGCCGACGTGACGTGTTAGCTTCAAACATCACCAGAATGCTTGTGACCACATCGAAAAATTGCATAATACGCGCACGTACTTAGGATTGAAAGTGCATGTGAGTTGTTTCAAGAACTGATAATTCTGTATTTTAGCAGAATAGTATGAATAAGTCCCTTTTGAAGTTAGTTAATAACATTAAAAAGTTCCATGGTTAAATTTAATACACAAATATAATTTTAATTCCTTCTAAGGAATAAATAGAAATTTATGCATGTTAAAAGCATAGATATTATTTACATTACATATGCAGACATATGCACTAGAGCAACACAATTTTCCGTATTTTTCAGGTTAAATTTATTCCATCGGACCTATATTTCCTCTCCGTATTCGCGTTAAGCAGTTTCCGGCTTAGTCTATGTATTTTCCCTATAATTTTAACGGGACTGTACATATTTTCCGGAATAAGCAGAATTCCGGTTTTTCCAGTTTTCGCCTTAGACAGTTTTCACTGTACCGGGTACATCAATTTCAAATGGTTTTTATTAGTATTTTTCAAAACCAAAATGGCGTACGACCAAGTGTACTGTTTTGCAATAACAATACACCTGCAAAGCCCATGATGTGGTACTACAAGTTTGGTTAAAGTGTTTGATAACAAATCATAATTACTCCATTTTTGGCAGGCTTCTGCGTTCGAAGCTTTTTGGGCTGAGAATAACTAACATATTTTCATTTCTTTGTCTTTTGTAACAATAACATCAAGCGTTAAGTTTTTTTGATTATTATGCATATTCGTGTGCAGAAGTTCGCTTCCCACCTATGTTTTCTATGATAAAGATGGCGTAGGAGTGCGGCAAGAAAACGTTATTTAAAGTCTGGGAAATATATCAAGGCACAAAGCGAAATAGTAACTTTTTCTAATTACTTTTCGTATTTTTAAAAACAATCACGTGACATTTTGAATGATAAGTTAAAATATTTTTAGGTTAAGATATTTGTCAGTAATTTTTTGTTTCACTCGTTTCATATAAGACGAACAAAGATAGCGTTTTAACTTATGTATTTCTCAGACTTCACTGTTTTTATTAACAAAAATGTATATCAAAATTGTGGAAACAGAAAACTTTCTAAGGGTGTGTACGCAGAATAAAACATCCACATACAAGTTATTTGTTACTCTACGGGGGACGATTCAAAGTTGTTTTAATTCTTTTGACACGGCACAATAATTTCTGTGTGAAAAGCTCACAAATAGAAGATCCGGACTAACCATAAGAAAACTATTAAATTCACCGATTTCAGAATTTTATATGAAACCTTGCGCATCAACACAATTTATGGTACAGATTAAATAAAATTGACAAGATCATAATGCAATCTGCATACTACGAATGTTATCGGGGATAGAAAATTTTTAAGAATGTCTACGACCCTTTTCTATTTTGATTATTATATGGCAAACTAGTGGTAACGTCTTAAACTAGGTAGCGTAATGCCATTTTTAGCAAAGTAAATTAAATATTTTCAGTAGTCTATTCCCCACAACTTTAAATAGATACCATAATTTAAATATGGAGTTAAACGCCGCTAAAATAAAAAATAATTATTAATTAGTAGAGAAAAAGATTTTGCAAATAAATTCTAAATTTATTATCAAACTGATTTAACTACTTTAATTGTGATTGATATCGAAGATTGATATTCTCCATGTTTCGGGTCTGCCTATAACTTTCGAAAATGAAAACAATTTATATCTTGTCTGGTCTGCTTTGCCGCGGGGGCCGAGTTGTCGGGAGCGGCAGTGCCTTCCGGATGGTCTACGATCCTTCTAGTAAGGTTCCAAGATTATTCGTACAACTTTTCAGAGCTTTACTCACTGTGGCGATGACATCATCTGGAGTGACGACGTTCGATTGCACTTTCCGTGTGGTCCTAATCTTTTATTTAACAAGGTTAGGGTTCGAAGTTAGTTAACAAGGTTAAACTTTCAACAAAAAATTTATTCAAACAAATAAATAAAAGATCTATTTACACGTTTATATACAGGTGATATTTTAACCAAGTTTTGATGGTCTTAGTTGCGTGTCAAGACAAACATGTCTGCATTTGTTATAAGCTGGACGTCGTTTATTTATGATTGTGGTCTAGACGTTTGACTTGATTTAAGTGTTGGATTAGGTTCGCCGGTCTGTACACGATTGTCTGTACCCAGCGATTGGAATCGCTGTATGGCGTCGGTGTTCTGGTCGGTTGACTGCGCACTGTATCTTCGTTACAGAAGCAACTTCAGGATAGAGAAATGTGGCGGCGCTCAATGTTATACAAGACCCGCTACACTAACAAGTAAGGCATGAAGTCGGTGTCCTCGACGATGAGAGTTTTATTTATTTCAAGAGGTATCGTGGCAATTCTTTTTGGCGACGCTTTCGGCGTCAGAGCTAGTCGTCGTCCAATCAGTCGAGTGAAACTGTAGACTTAGTTTCTGTCTCGGACAAGATGCAATACATTTCTAAAATTCGAGCGAATTGGTTCCTATTGCACCACGACGACGATGTCTACGTTTATGTGCATAAGGATTCCGACAGAGGTCCGGAAACGGAATGATTTCTGTTCTGAAACATCTTTATACTATTTTGAATATATCCGTCTATATTCGGTAATAATGTTGTTATTTCACCTTTGACTATCGGAATTCTTCGTACCGGTGTAGTTCTATGTTTTATCTAATCGATCCTGTTGGCTTTATTATATTTGAAAACATACAATGTTATAAATTTTATATAAAGACATGTTTTAGTATTGCACAACATTCCTTAATATTTAATAAATTGACTTCTGTAATTGGATTACTTAATTCTATATTTACAGATTTGTTTGCTTCATTTATTATACTAAGTTTAAAATAAATGAATCAAGATTTACCTTTGTAAGCGTCTTAATTTAATAATTGTTCTCGCGCACGCTTATTTCAGTGTTAAAGTTTTTCCAACTGTTTAAAATGGCATTTTGTATTGTCTTAATTGACTGTGTCAATTACTCCACTTCCGGATTTATAATTTTAGTGGTGAAAAGCATATAATTGTGCCGATTCTTAATTCGTGTTTTTCTCGCTACTTTATGAGGTTTACGGGAAAAGTTATAATGTTGCGTTTGTTTGACTTTATTACGTCAAGCGTTTCTTAGTTAATTTAAAGCTTTTATTAATGTTTATGATTTTTTGCAAAAGTCTTTTTTTCTACTAATTAATGATGGCTTTTATTTTAGGAGCAATTAACTCCATATCTAGATTTTGGTAAAGGAAATTAAGTTTCTTCGTTAGTTATTTTATTAGAAAATATTTCTATATTTTCAAAAGTTTTTGAATTATTCTAATTGATGTTCTAACTTGAAGTTAGTTTCTAAATTTGCCGCCATTTATATTTTGTATTAGAATATCATATGCTGTTTGACAGATGACAATTGAAAACATTCCGGTTGTTAAAACTAGAGAGGTGTACAATTGAGAAATCCGTATTTATTGTTAAAAATTATTTTAAATTTGGTGAAAGTTATGCAGAAGTTGGAAGAAAATTTCGGACAGAAAATTGTTCTTCAAATGGGACCATTCGAAAAATTGTTGCAAAATTTGTGGAAAGTAGTTCGGTAATAGAAGCAAAAAGCAAGACATACCATTGTAGTGGTCGTTCAGGAGAAAAATTGCTGCTGTAAGTGTAATGTTCATGAGAATCCAAAGACATCAATTTGTCGTCGTTCTCAGCAATTATACATTTCAAAAACCATATTATTTATAATCTTGCACAAAGATCTTCATTTAAAGGCTTACAAGATTTAAATAATTCAAGAAATAAAGCCAACAGACTTTGAAATACATCTCAATTCGTGAAATGAATAATACAAAAAAAACTTGAAAATGCGAATTTTCTAAATAACGCACATTTTGAACTGGATGGTTTTGTAAACAAATAGCATTGTCGAATCTGGGGTAAAGAAAACCCACGATAATTACTGGATAGACCAATTTAACTACAAAAAGTTATTGTTTGATGTGCATTTTGGACAGGTGAAGTCATTGGACCATATTTTTTTGAAAATAATGCTGGCAATTCTGTTATTGTGACTGGTGTTCGTTATTGAACCATGGTACTGATTTTTTATGGGATGAATTCGCTGGAATGAACCTTGCGAACATATGGTTTTAACAAGACGGTGCCACATCACACACAGCTAATGAAATAATTGATTTTATTCGGCAGCGTTTTGGTGAGAGAATAATTTATCGCAGAGGTAATGTGAATCGGCCGCTTAGATCTGGCGGTCCGGCACCTCTAGATTTTTTCATATGGAGCTATTTGAAGGCAAAAGTCTATACCAACGATTCACAAACAATTGGTGACCTAAAGAAAAACGTTAATAATCGTATTCAAGAAATTGACCCGCTGTTATGCCAGAATGTCATAGAAAATTTTTGTAAAAAAGTCACTAACCTGGAACCATTGTAGTATCATTTCGAATGAAACGTTTGATACTTTTTAAATAATTTGTGGGTTTTACTAAAACTTTAAAACCTAACCTCAAATTAGAACACCCTTTTTATAGAATTCTAATATTAATTTGAATTTATTTTTATCGCGAACATATTCCATAAATAATTATTTTGTTGCAATTGGGAAACGTGCAGTAATTACTACATCTTGGGTTCTGCTGAATTAGAAAACTTCTGTAGCCCCATGACAAAAAACAAATATTCAATTTGTGAAGAACGTGCGTCATACACCTAGGTGTTGGTAGTGAAGGTTGAAGCGAATTCTTTTATGAAATGTTAGTCCGCTAGTATTCAAAGTAAACAGAAGTAAGTTCTCTAACCTCAAACGTACTGGGAATTATTTCTAAATTTTGTTGAACCTAAGGGTACTAAGAAAAGATACTTCGGTAATTGGTGAGTGTAACACCTGTTTTAAATAAAGTGTTACGAGATTCATCGTTCCTTACCGTTAAAGAAAATTGAGATTCATCCGCGTCTTATCAGTTCAGGCAAATTATATTTCAGTACCGCTCCCTGTAACAGATAAACTACGCATTTTATGGTGAGAATGTCTCGAGAAGCTGTCCTTTAATTGAAAGGAGTCCCTAAGTAGTACGGTGCTTAACGAATTTTTTACTACGAGATAAGTGCTTGACTTAGTATTTAATTTAACATCGCTTGAAACCGGAAGACAGAATTATTTCGTTTATATAGACTTACCCCTTAAATCGATAATTTCGAGATCAGTTATCTCCTGAACAGCGGTCAGACATATTGATGCTGCAAATCTGTTCAGATTCTGCCCTCCACATCGATCGCTAAAGCAGGAACCGTGGTTAACAGACTCAGACAGAGATTTAAAGTACTGGTACAGACAGCTCGCTATTTCGCAACTTCCCCTCTTGCCTTCTACTTTTGACCACATGAAACAATCTCCTTATTTCGAAATTACGTTCTACACAGTAAAATTGAAACAATTAAACCGTTGCTTGTAAAACAGAAAGTTGTTGATAGAATCAGTAGGACACAACAAAACTTGTTGCAAGTCAAAATTGTAACTCGCAAATGCCCCATTTGAATTTTCTGCTCGCTTTTTATCCTCCTGTTTTCAATCCGAGCTCTTTGCAAGAATGTGATTTTCATAATCTATTTTCATTTTCATTTTCCATGCATTTTATTTTATACCTGGTGTACATAAGTGTAATGTTGAGTGAGGGACTTAGGTATCTGTTCTTTGTTATGATAAGTTATAAAATACAAAACGTGATACATACCATGTATTTTTACATTCTCCAGAGCAGCTTGAACCATTTTTTTGCCTCTTGAGACCATAATTATTAATGAATAATCACAAATTTATAAATAATGGGAATCACCGTAGCACGGTTGTTCACAAAATGAACTAAACGCTTAATAAGATATCCAATATAGCTATGACTAGAGTCAAAGTTTCAGCTCAAGATATCCAATTGCAATATTAAATAAATATGCGGAGGGGCGTTTGCCTACTTGTTGAATTAAAAAGTAGTGGCATACCAAGCGCATTTCAGAGTTCTCTAGTTGTAGCATTAAATAGAGAACATTTCATAACTACCGACAATGTATTTACCTCAAAACAGCAAAATATTGAGTTACCTACTTGTAGTATTAAGGTATCGATATATCTTCGATATAAATTGTATGGATATACTTATGTAAACCTCACATGACAGAAACAACCAAATTCGAAGTGGAAGTATCTTCTTTGTAGTCTCGTATATTTTCTGTATACAAATATTAAGTCAAACAAAGTAATTGCGCTTCAATATAAGATAAATTAGCTTGTGTTCAGTAGATATGAAAATTGAATCTTTTATCAAGCGTTGGATACATGCTATCGAAGGGGTTAATTGTTCTACTGTTTCTTTATATTCGAGATTAATTAAATTAATAATTTGCTAGAATAAACAATTGCATATCAAGGTTAAAGTATTTCAGACAAGGAATCCTTATCTTACCGTTTAATTCTAGCATATTGATTTTATGAAATTGTCGCACTGTTATAGTTATCGATTTAGTTTTGTTTAGATCCTAAATAAACTACATTTACTAAAGGCCTGTTTATTATTTTGTATAGTGTGTGTTTCGAAACTTATCATTTATTAATCTGAATAGACGTTCATTGTTTTTGGTAATCCAAGTAAAACCTACACCTTTGATTTCAACTATGTTATAGGACAATTCGTTGGGATCCTATAATCATAACAGTAAGTATGGGTGCTCCATTTGGGTAGATGATGCGACTCACTATCTCTTGAATCTTTCTGCTGTAATCCGGAGGTTATACTACATAGAGTATTCCATCCTAACATAACCAATTATATTTACTTTAACATACTTATAATCTACTGAATGATCCGAATGTCGTGATGTTAACTTGTCTTGTACAGCTAAGGCCGCCATTTGCTCCTTCCTGACATATAAAGCAGCGCCACAGCAAAATTTCTAACACTAAAATACCCCTTAATCTTATCAGAGTGGCGTCAGAACGTCAACTTAAATCAATTTTTCAATTATGAAGATTTGTAAACAAAAACTAGAACAACGATGGAGTTGTATTCCTTCATGGCATGAAGATGGATGTTAATTAATATTTAATAATGATCATCTAGCTTCTTTAACAACCATGGAAAATCCGAAGCATGAGTTATAAGTGCATTCAAGTGCATAGAAAATCAAAGTATTGTATTTGGTTGTTATGATGGCTTGTTGCACAGGGAAATGGGAAATAAAAATTTTATCACCGTATTGGCATCATTCTTTCTGTAAAAGAAGACAGTACAGAAAAGCTGTCTTATTCAACTACGAGGGCAATTTTAAACATTCGTAGGCTGATAATGAAAGATTGAATTATTATTTTTGAAATTGGTAATATTTCTCAACATAATCTTCTTGTACTCAACCCACTGGTTTGGCAAAGTTTCAAGTGCTTTTATTACATTTTGGAAGTCTAATTGACCGAATTTGAAGCTGCTTATTCCCAGATAAATATTAACGAACGTTAGAAGAACATCACCCAGTACGTTTGTTTAGCATCCTACAAAATTGGCGCCATAACATTTCCTGTAGCCAAAACATACCTTCAGATACATTTTGGCGTATACGACAGGAAATTAATAATTTTTGTTTCTAATTTGTTTAGTTTATTCACAATTAACGTTTTGTCTAATTTTTCCTGTTAGTCTAGACGACAGCAGTCGTTCATAAAGCTATTATACATTGCAATTTCCGTTTGTTTTGCGATTTACATCACAGCTATTGAATGATACATACCAATTATTAATATTAGACGTTATTCATGACAAATGTAAGTAAACATTTACGACAAATTTAATAATGGATAAAGAATTTTAAACAATATTTTGTGTATTTAAAATTTTAAATATACGTATTTATTAATTCTGTATTCCTAAAGTTTTCAATGTAGCCCATTTTACATACATGGCATGAATTAGTGGATAGAAATAATTTTACGAATATATTAAAAGAAATTTCAGAGAACTATTTTAACTTTTAAAAATGTGCATTTTTTAATCATAGATTCTAGTAAGATCAGTTCTTTTTTACCAAAATCCGAATAATACAGACAGCTTCATCAAGATATTTTACTGAATTTAGTATGTATATCAATTTTAAAGTTCCATTATATGTTTACAATAATTATGTATACAGTCATGATGTAAAAATAACCACTTAAGAACTTAAGAACGTTAACAACAATAACCTGTAAAAAACTTATTTTATTCCTTATAGAAAAACAAATTGAATAGTTTAGGAAAAATGTAGTGCGATACATACAACAAGTTTTTCTTTGTATTTTAAATGCAGTTCCATATTTGTGATCAATTTATACGCAAAAATTAGATTAAAAATGTAACATTTGTTAAATGATGTACTTATTATGAGAACACCCTATACTGCGTGGGGCATTAGTGCGTCGGCTTTTCATAGCTCCGGTGCTATTATAGGTAGATATTTTAAATTTTCACGAAATATTCAGGAGGCAAATGGGCACTTTCTAAAATTACTTCTGATTATACAGGGTGTTCTAGAAACAGGTGCACAGTGGAGTTCAATTTTTTTAAATGGAACATATTTTTGCTTTTTAGTATGCCTTTTAATGATCGTTAATCACATTATAAATCTTAGTACTATCCAGTTAGTGCTTTTAAAGATATAAATTTTTTTGTAAAATAAACTACAAGTGTCGTCCTTTCATTAAAAAATCATCACATACACAAATATGAAGTTTAACCAGTTCTACTGTAGGTAGCTGTTACTGAAGGTTTGGAGATACTCCTGTTCAAATTCCGTGACTTTATTGCAGACAGGGTGCTCAGAATCAATTTTTTAAAAATAGACAACTTCAGACTAAGTTTTCTCAATTTTTTCAAATAGAACATCCTGTATAATTAAATTCTCTTCTATTTGATAGAGTTTTGTTTTCTGACGAAGCCACTTTCCATAGTAATGGTTAGGTTAACCGCCATAATTTTCATTATTACGCAGTGGAAAATCCTCATTTCTTTAAAGAAGCTTATCATCAGCATAGATGGAGTATCAATGTTTGGGGAGGTATTCTTGGTGACCACATTATCGGGCCCTACTTTTTTGAAAGGAGTCTGAACAGACCAACATATTTAGACTTTTTACAAAACGTTCTCCCTGGTTTATTGGAAAATATTCCTTGAGTGCTTTTTCAACGGGTGTGGTAGCAACATGATGGTGCACCTGCCCACTATTCAAGAATAGTAAGCGACTTCTTAAACGATACTTATCGAGACAGATGATGGATCGGTAGAAATGGCACTGTCAACTGGCCAGCTCGTTCGCCAGATCTAACTAAACTCGATTACGTTTTATGGGGATATGTAAAGAAAGCTGTTCATTCGGTACCGCCTACTGCTGTTGACAATATGCGTGAAAGAATAATAAATGCTTTCCAAAGTGTGACACCAGAAATGTTACGAAGTGTCCAAAGGAATTCCTTCGAAAGAATTAATATGTGTTTGCAAGAAAATGGACAACATTTTGAACACCTACTATAGCATGAAGGTTTTTTTTTCACTTTTCTTTTCTTTTCTTTCGAATAGTTTAATTTAGTATTACAATGTAACTAAATTTTATTAAATATTTCGAAAATAACTTAAGATAGGTATAGGGAACGCCCATATCAATCGACGGAGAATTTAATTTTGTATCAGATCCTGAACTAATATGAGGGCGTTCTATTTGAAAAAATTGAGGAAACTATGTCCGAAGTTGTCTATTTTTAAAAATTAATTCTGGGCACTCTGTATGCAATAAGGCCACAGAATTTGAGCAGGAGTATCTTGAAACCTTCAGTAACAGCTATTTATAGTAAAATTTGTTAAACTTTATATTTATGTATGTGTTGATTTTTTAATGAGATGACGGCATTTGTAGTTTATTTTACAAAAAAATGTGTATCTTTAAAATCACTAACTGGATAGCACTAAGATTTATAATATGAATAACGACCATTAAAATTCATACTAAAAAGCAAAAATATGTTCCATTTAAAAAAATTGAACTCCACTGTATCACCTTTTTCTATAACACCCTGTATAATCAGAAATAATTTTAGTAAGTGCCCATTTACCTCCTGAACACTTCGTGAACATTTAAAATCTCTACCTATAATAGCACCAGAGCTATGGAAGGCCGACGTACTAATGCCCCACCCTGTATAATTATTTTTATCTTATCATATATAAGTTATGATAATACTATTTAGTTTAGAAAACTTATAGGTTTTACTTAGGTTCACCACCTGGTGTACTTAACGAAGTTAAATAGGGCAAGCATGAGGCGATATTGCAGTATAGGTATGCAAGAAGTTTTTAATATTTCTGGCTTAAACAAATTGGTTACTCCCGTTCTACGCTCAGTAGTGCTGTATTTGTAATTTATAAAATTTTCAACATTGACTATCGGGTGGGAAAGTCCCACAAAAATGAAAGACCGTTGGTTGCTATTTACAATGATACTTCCCATAGATATTTCACCTAACAAAATGGTCAAAATAATTCTGTTTAGAAAGGGAATTCCTTGAAGACAAACCCCTCTCAGGAAGGCCTACCGAAGCGTTTACTGAGGAAAACATTAAAGCTGTGAAGAAGGGGTACTGTAACGTTTTCCTATACTGTTCAGTTATATGCTTAGAAGATTTTACGGCAATTTATTTAGATATTTGAGGGTTCTTTGTCAATCAAAGCCACTGCTTTGCTCTTAATCGGAAACTTGGCATGGGTTTATTTTCTTTATGCTTTCACTCTGTATCCTATTTCCTACGATTCATTAATAATAAACTACAGATGATAATTAATTTTATTTAATTCTACTATATACAAATATTTATTTTGATGTACGTTAGGTAGTCTACCTACCTGCCAATTTTATTTTCAATGAATTTCTATGTACTATTTATATATGAACCGTTTCGTTATTTAAATTTTGTAACGTTACTCATTTATCAGTTGTTAGGTTTGTTTGATTCTTTGTATTTTAATTAGTGTACCTAATTAACATATGTGTGTACTTAAAATATAGGTAGCTACTTTAAGGTGTGTCACAAGACGAAATCGCAATAACGCATGTGGCAGAAACACCAGTGTTTAGCAACGGCCGGCAAAGCTACAGTAGAGCGAGGCGTGGTTCTCCTGTACTACGAAGCTAAACACTGTCGGGAAAATAGGTCTAAATCGGTAAAATATGGGCGCCACTGTTTTCAAGACCACTGCA
>JAHWXV010788804.1:0-10471 GCA_024586415.1 Phrixothrix hirtus
AATAAATTTAAATAGAATTGTTCTTTTCTTGAACGGGACTGATAAGAGACGCAACCGCTCGCGTCTACAGAAATAAACTTATTAATCTCACAACCCTGAATAAGGTATATTGTTACTTTCGGACGACCTTGGCTGTCCTTGTTTGTGTTTGTCGGACGATTGTTAAATTACTGGATCCAAGCATGACTTTTTTTGAGATATATTTTTCAATGTTAATTGTAAGTATTGGTTTGTGCATTAGCGCACAGTAAACGCAAACTTACGTTGCTATTCTCACGTGCACATATACAACATCCTCATCATGTTTAACTGATTGTAGTCAACTAATTGTAGCACACAGGAAGAACGAGTTGGTGCTGATTTCTTGCATACTGGTGATGGTGTCTGGATGCTAACACAGGCTGTCCGGGTTTTGTTTTTCTCTCTATGCAGTCTGTTGTTTTCTGAATCTATCTATCGATGTTCATCTTGGTCAGTTTGCTCCCGATCACCAATTTGTCTTCATATAATTAATTTTTAGTCGTATTTTTTGTTATAATTATAAATGGGTCAAACTTTTGTTCAAATGTCATATTTCGTATATTATTACAACTACTACACTGCTCCAATTCTCATTTTATTATTATTTATTACGCGTATTCTTTGGTCAAGTTTGCAAACTTGTTCTAAATATACGCTTTGATCGAATAATTTCAGTATTTGACTACTGTATTTGGATTATGCTTTTTTGAATTTCATCTGAGCCATCACGTAATTTTTCCAATTTTCTTTAATTCTGTGAGAGTTTTTGCTATTAACGCTACTTTTGCCGCTTATGCAAGTTTGACCTACTTTTCTTTCCATACTTGAGCCCCGTTTTTCCCATTGCAGGGTTTGCTTAGAATCAAGTACACATTTACGAATAAAATTATCGAAGACATTTTCAAGCGAAATATTTTATTTTAGGTGCATTTTGACATTCACCGTATGGTAAGAGAAGTTTCTGTATTATTTCATCAAACTCCGCTGCCAATTCATTTATAAATTAAATGCCGTTACCTCTAGCTCATTCATAATGCAAAACGTTTCCCTCCCAAAATATTTCTCTGTTTGGTATAACGGAGAAAATGATTGGGAGCAAGGTTCTGACTTGAAGATAGGTAGTCAAAAACTTTTAATTTGAAACTTTCAATTAATTTTTGGTATACTCGGCTACGTAGAAACGAGCTTGTGGAGAAGGACAAAACCGCTTGATAATTTTCTCGGTGTTGAGCAATATGACGCGTTAACCTAATGTAAGAGCTGGATATTGTCTATCACAGAAGTGATATTTACGTATGGTTTCATTGACGAACGATTACCACTTGGTATCGTATAGGAAACGTATGTTTCATCATGTGATAGTAGGTGGGAGGAATTTATATCCTCCACTTGCGAAACTCCCCCGAAATGACAACGCCATACGTGTTGCATGGTAAGCACCAATTTTTCTGTATCCGAGATGTATTGTGCGAGAAACTTGTGGAAATTTATCGTGGATATCGGCAATTCTGATGTCGCTCTTCTTTAATGAATTCTTCGACACAACGCACCAAATCATTTGTAATCACAGATTGATGCCCATTGCATCATGGATGTTTTTCCCCCGTTCAAAAACATCGGTACTATAGCCTTTCTGTTGATTTATTCATAACCTCATTACTATAAACTTCCTTAATTTGACGATAAATATCAAATGGTCATAGTGGTTGTGTTGAGAAATTGAAGTGCCGATCTCACTTGTTCATTTTAAACACAGGCACCGCACGAATGCTAGTAACGCAGTAAAACACGTACAGTGTTTAACAGATACCTGACTGAAATGAACTGGTTTTGTTGGTACGATATGCAAACATATTGTGATTTTTGAAAAAGCCTCGGAGTTACTTAAAAGCATCTCCAAGTTTTGCTACAATTCACACATGTCATATGATTGGTGTTTGATAATAAATTAACCTAGGCTTTAAAAAAATAGTTTCTTCCAAGTAGCACCTTTATTTCCCAATATAATCTAGAATGTTAATATATTTTTGAGATTGGGGATATAAAAGTTTAAACCGTTAAAATAGTCTGAACTTTTGTCGGCAGAACGACTATTATGGCACCCTTCGTCTTTTCGTTGCAAATGGAAGTTTTTTTCGTTGCGTCTTTCGAGGTTTTGGAACAGAAAGTAGTTGCTATCAGCAAGAACTAAAGTGTACGGAGCATGGTTGATTTCCTGGCATACTGTATCCACGATAGTCTGGCTTTTTCTGATTTTGTTCCTATATTTCTAAAGAACTATACGTCGCACTTCGGAAAGTAATTTAGCATAGTAAACCGCATGCTTTGTTGATTCTCTTGGTTGTAATAGTCAACAAAATATCTTCGATCATTGGCTCGTGAACTTTCTCGGAACATTTTCGCTATTTTTCACCCACTGAAATAGTTTAAGTTTTAACCCTGGATTATGCTTATAAATCCAAGTTTCAGCAACGGTTGCTTAAATTGTTTAGGAATTGCCGAACTCAGGCGGCGTTAGACTTTAGAATCTAACGTGCACTCACCTTAGACATAGACAAATGTGTGTGTGAATGTGTTCATTTTTCACAATTTCCGTTATTTCCCCAATCGAATTTGATCATCTTCAAATACTACCTTCAGTAATTGCACGTGGTAGTCTTCCTCTGTGATGTCTCCAGCAAATTATCAAATGTTTCTTTTTCCATCTTGTTTTTTACCAATTACTGCATCACAACACAATCCTCGAGTTTAGGTACTAATTCTAATTTTCTCGACATGCTTTCTAAACTTATGTGCTCTTCGCGAATTATCTGCATAATGTCTACGAATTTTGACATGTGACGTGACAAGGCGCACTTGATAATCAAAAAACCCTCGTAGATAAGTTCATGGTGTGTTTCGACAACATCTCGGTGTTCGATTGTTTTGTAAAATAGCTTATTCAGATGTTTGGTAAACTTCACATTTATTTGTTTTCTGCAGATGCCGCTTTAGTGTGCGGCGCTCGTAGCTTCAATTGAAAGTGTGGATTTTTAATGTCATATGAGAGAAGGCAACTTTTAAATATTTTCTCCAGCCTCGCAGTATGCAATCCTAGCTTACACAGATTTTCTGTTTAAGTAGCATATATCCAGTTCATGCCTTTATTACCTAACTGTGGAAGGATTCATATTCCTTCAATTACATCTGTTGCAGGTTAAGCATTGTTGTGTTGTGTCTTTCGAGGTTTAGGAACAGAAAATAGTTGTTATCAGCAAGAACTAAACTGTACGGAGCATGGTTGATTTCCTGGCATACTGCATCCACGATAGTTTGGCTTTTTCTGATTTTGTTCCTATATTTCTCAAGAACTATACGTCGCACTTCGGAAAGTAATTTAGCATAGTAAACCGCGTGCATTGTTGATTCTCTTGGTTGTAATAGTCAACACAATGTCTTCGATCATTGGCTCGTGAACTTTCTCGGAACATTTTCGCTATTTTTCACCCACTGAACTGGTTTAAGTTTTGACTCTGGATAATGCTTATAAATCCAAGTTTCAGCAACGGTTGCCTAAATTGTTTAAGAATTGCCGAGCTCAGGCGGCGTTAGACGTTAGAATCTAACGTGCACTCACCTTAGACATACACAAATGTGTGTGTGAATGTGTTCATTTTTCACAATTTCCGTTATTTCCCCAAGTCGAATCTGAAGATCTTCAAATACTACCTTCAGCAATTGCACGTGGTAGTCTTCCTCTGTGATGAGTTCCCAACCCAAGTGTCTCCAGCAAATTATCAAATGTTTCTTTTTCCATCTTGTTTTTTACCAATTACTGTATCACAGCACAATCGTCGAGTTTAGGTACTAATTCTAATTTTCTCGACATGCTTTCTAAACTTATGTGCTCTTCGCGAATTATCTGCATAATGTCTATGAATTTTGACACGTGACGTGATAAGGCGCACTTGATAATCAAAAAACCCTCGTAGATAAGTTCATGATGTGTTTCGACAACATTTCGGTGTTCGATTGTTTTGTAAAATAGTTTGTTCAGATGTTTGGTAAACTTCACATTTATTTGTTTTTTGCAGATGACACTTTAGTGTACGGCGCTCGTAGCTTCAATTGATAGTGTGGATTTTTAATGTCATGCGAGGTATCTTTTAAACATTTTCTCCAGCCTCATTTGACTTTGAACAATCTTTTATAATGATTTTAGTTCGCGGAAAACAATACGTAGTCCTAGGTTACACAAATTTTCTGTTTAAGTAGCATATATCCAGTTCATACCTTTGTTACCTATGGACTTGAAAAACTGTGGAAGGATTCATCTTCCTTCAATTACATCTGTTGAAGGTTACGCGTTGTTGTGTTGCGAAGCGCTTATTTAATGCGATCAATAGGTTTGGCCAATGTAACATGTATTTTATTTTATTTATTCTATGCATTTAATATTGAAATAACTATGAACATAACTGAAATGTCAGATACAAAAAAGTTTAAAATAGGGTAATTCATATGCATTGTTTCTATACTTGATCGGATGAGTAAAGTAGTCCTACGGTAAGCAACGAGCTTTATGCATGCAGTTAATTATTTAAAAACAGCTTTCGTGTTGCTGCCGGGTTTAGTAGAGAAAGCCTTGTTTGTTTTTATGTTTAACAACCCATTACACAAGCTGAGAATAGATTGCTTGTCCGTAGGGAGAAATATAATATCACTATACAGTTTAACTTGACACGCAGTTTTATAAGCTAAAACCGAGTACCGAGTGTTTCGAATATACCGTTTTATTTCTATTGCGAAAGACCCTGTATAGAAAGTCCTTTATATTCTGAAACTTATTTATTATTCGGGTAGATTCCAAATCGCGATGTAGGTTACGTTGGTTATAGTGAAGTTCAGATGCCGTTTAGTGCAGCTGCTACTGTTGCTTACAGGCGATTTGCATGGGTTATATGCGTCATCTGCTCCATTTTAGTTTCAAGTGTAACATAGTGAGTATCAAAACTCGGATCATTATAAAATGTATAAAACTTAAATAAACTATATAAACTAAATGAGTTTGCTGACGATGTTCTATTAAATATAGGACACACTTTGACCAACAAAATTAACCTATCCACTCGAATGCCGATATAAAGTTGGTTTAACTGCACATAAAAATGTTAAGGGATCTCCATTCTCGAGTTTCTGCGATATGTATCGCAACTTTTGGGATAGTTCGGAAATAGCTAAGATTGCTTTTAAGACTAATTTGCTTTGCTCAAGATTAGCTTGTATAGATGGGGTAAACTATCATGAATACTAGCCCTAATGAGGATGACCGTTCTCATGAATAGAATTTCTAAGTAGACTGCTTAAAACGATGCCCACGATCCTGAAATTAGTACATAATTTAGCTTTTCATGTTCTGAATTTCACGAACTTCTCTCCTAAGGGCAGTTCTGTTGAATATCTAAATAGGATATATAATATTTTTACGGGTCGTTTCTGTCAGAATTAACATTAACCAACCAACTATTTATATTCATGATACGAAAAGCTGAATTTTAAATCAAGCATAGCTTAGAAATTGATTTTATGAAAAACGCTTTCACCGCGCCGTCAAGATGGAAACACCTTCCTCTTAATCTGGCTTGTTTAATACAGCCATTCTTATACTGATTCAACAAAATCAAATAAAAACAGCCAGAATTTATTGTATTGTTGTTTTAGAACTAAGTAGTGTGTTCTGACCACTTTTTGATATAAAATAAATTCTCCTGCTCTGGATAGCTGTCTATTTCGCCACCCTCATTTACTATTGGAAAAATAAATTACACCCGCTCTTTGAGTTGTAACAGTTATATTTTACTGCGTATCGACACGCTTTCTCTATTTAATTTATTTCTGCCCAACCTCTTTGACCTCATGCGATCATTAATTTATGTGTTACGGTTTATGTAATACTGGAGGTCGCCGACTGACAATAATTTTACTAAAATATCTAAAATAGGACCGGCTTAAGATTAATAACTAGGGAGGCACGTAAAGCCGCTGAATTATTATAAATTAACACAGACGTCTTTAAGGGTACTCCGCAGACCCCAAAGTTTTCCAATAAAGTATAATTGACAAATTTGTCACTAAAGGTAGAAGTCAGACATAGAAATGGTTTTCCACAAAACTTTTTGTTATCAAACTGAACTTTGAGAACTTTGTACTTTTACAGAGGCACATCCATCACAATTGCCCTGTATAGATTTCTTTTGTGTGTACCTATATTTCTAGATGTATCTTTCGAACTTCTTCCTATGTTCTTTAATTTAATTTGTCCCAAAGCAGTTAATTTTGTTGCTATTATAGTCGAGCATGCGAATCCTTCAGATTCAGGAGATTCTATCCTAAACTAAGATTGAATTTTAATGTTGAATATTTTGAATTTAAAGGTAGCTGCAAGATTGAGTCGTACTACAAAATTGATTGAAATGCCGATGAAAATGTAGAATTAAATTTTTGAGGCTCGTGTTGAATTTTGACAGAAGTTTTTTAAATCCATTTAAATAATTTTATTTTAAACGATTTTCTGTCTCCTTTTATATGGCAATTAAAAGTAATTTTTTCTAAAGTGCAATTATAAAATAATTTGTGTTTGAGTTATGGAGCTTGAATTCTTTTAATGAGTTATCAGTAGTAGTCATACCATTAATTTTAGCAATTTCTTTATTTTGTGGATAATTGACTGAAAGCTAATTATTTGATAAATTGCGCTTAAGCAAAGTTAACTGAAGACCTCGTTTTCCTGATAATTAAAGACATTTAATGGGGAAAAAGGAAAAGCAAGTATAATAACATAACAAACATGCTTTGATAATGTAAATTTTCCAAGTTTTCGAAGATTATCATTTCATGGTTGCCAATATTATAAAGTTAACTTTCTTACACATGACTTGAAGTTTACAGTCAAAGTTTCGCCCTTTAATGCTAAAGTTTAACGATTTTTTGTTTTGGTGGTTTGTAGCATTCAATTACTCCCAAACAGTTGCTTAGGGTTATAATTCCTAGTGCGTTAATGCGGGTTTCTCAAATATTCCTTCTGCAGAGTGAAGTCATTAAAGTGATTTAGCGGCGCGGGAAAACTTCACAAGTTCCTCATCGTTATTGCTTTCCCAACGGGTGGTTCCAAACGAATAAACAACGTTTTATTGGCAGTGTCGCCACAATAACATTTCAGACCAAAAATGACCGCTGCATTCCTTGATAGAACGGATATAATTTTTTATCTTATCAATCTATTTAAGAGAGTACCGGAAAACTTCTTCTTAAGTTTTTTTACGTCGGATTTTTATTCTTGATTGCGTATAAAGATGTAAACCAGGTTTCTGTTTAACAAGAATAACTTTAATGGAGGCGCATGTTTGAGCGATTTAGTAGGCAGTAAATATCCTGAAGCAGACCTTGTCGTACGCTGACATTATTGTGCTTTAACCTGGAGCTAGCAACTAAATTGGCGATATGGTATTTCGATTTTCCGGATATGGATATGCCTTTTTGAAACCAAAGCGTTATTGTATTATAGGGAAGATCGGTTGCATAGAGAAGTCCGTATTTTACAAAGGTATTGTTTTGCAAGAATTGCTTCCGCGAGTTTTTTGTTCGTACAGCACTGGAGGCGGATTGCGTTCGTTTTGTTTTTTCGGCTTTATTCTAGAATTTATTCGGAAATATGGGCTTTTTGCGCGTGCTTTGAAGCTATAAAAAGGAAAGTAATAAAATGGAATTGTCTTTTGATATTTTCGTCTGGGTATGAATTTTCTTTGGTTATTATTTTCATAGATGATGTATTTCCGGGCTGGCAATAATTTAGATTAGATTCGTTCTACTTTTATGATATTTGCAAACTTTTCGTCGGATTTATGTAGTGAAATAGCTGCGCTTGGAAGGTATGCGAACCTTACAAAGTCGCGATCTCACCGGAGTTTGCTTTCACGCTTGAGTTACGACTTACATGTCTGCACCGCAAGTTGCTTCTATAATTGATTACTGCACCGTGTCACTAGTTTTTCTGTTTCACGCCAGCACATTTTCTCTACATCTTGTTTTATTGTTAGGTGTAATTAGATTCTCTTCTGTCATTTATTACCTGTAAATCATTCACTTTATGTGTTACCTTTTATTCGACAGCGCCTTGCGGTTTCTATCTATTTAAATTTATAGTCTCTAATTCAAGCAATTTCTTTGTACGCGAAAGCGTAGCTCTTAAAATTCTCTAGGCAACGAATAAAAACACATTCCGTCATTTTGTTACTCAAAAAGGCGCTGGTTTATCAAAAATTTGCGATAAATTCGAAAATGACATAATTTTGCACCCCGCCTTCAGTTTGTTTCTCGAAATTGATTCATTAATTATCATTTAGCCAATTCTCCCATAAGTTTTATTTATTTTTCTAACGCGAAAAATGTAGCGTCTTAAACTATTCTGATTATATCCTCAGTGTTTTTAGGCGAAAAGCTCACAATTCGTAAAGTTTATCAAACCTCGATTGAGAAAGCATTGAATATTGAAACAAGTAGAGATAGACTTCAAATATGCTTTAAATTAATAAGAAAAACATGGCATTTTAATATTGCTGTAAAAACGCTCTCAGTTGTTTAAAATTAAAATGGATCAATTTATCCCGTATACCGGGAATGTGGGTTTAGGAAATAGGATCCACAAAGTAATTTATTTTTCTCATAACATTATATGGTTAGTTATAAAGAAAATCGTTTGGTCCGATTCAGAAAATTCCCTCTAAAACGAGACTTCATTCTTGTCAATCGTGGGACATGCATTAAAAGATAGATGATCGTCATGTATTATAGAGAATTTCCTTTTTCTTTTTTAGCCTTTTATCCTCTTATTTTCGTTTTCCTTGTAATGGCTGTTTATCTTCACTGATTATTAAAATTTGAGCGCATTTTTGACATTATTATTATAATTGGATATATACGAAGTATCGCTTTGAATTATTAAAAGCATAATAAATATTAAGATTTGATTGAATAAATAAATATACGTCCCAACAATTTTGGAAGTGTCACTAAGTCTCTGAATTTTAACACGCTCGTGAATATCGGAATCATAAAATGAATATTTTATGGAAAGTTAAATAGTCAATGGGCTTTTTATAGTGGATGTTATTCATGTACATTAATACTGACAGATTGTAGCTCTTCGCTAAAAAACTTTTGTTCTCACAGACAAATTATTTATAAAATATTTTAGCTCAACTATTCTAAATTTCCACCGCAGAAGTCTGTCATTAAGATTCAGAATTTAGAAATCCAAACAAAGCAATTAAATGCAGTCTGAGCTGAAATGGGAGCAATAATTTAAAAAATTTGGCACGTTGGCTAAAGCCTCGGTCACAAAAATCACCATTTGCTTTAGAACGAAATGTTTTTATAATTGTGAAGGTGATACAAACCAAAAATACCGGATGCTCGTTTAAGTCTGCTAGATGAGCTCAGGTTGTGTTGATTTTGGTGGTACTACGCCATTGATGTTGTTGATAGAAATTTTAGCCTGTGCGTAAATAACAATTTTTACTAAAGCTTAGTGCAAATACCAAACAAAATTGAACATTATATTACATATTTCAGAACGAGTTAGTTATAGTTTGAGTGCTACAAGCGTCAATTTTAATTTAGAACAGTCAATTGATTTTCAGAACCGTCAGTTGTAACGCAGAACTCTATTTGCGATTCTAATAGAATAATATAATAGTTAACTGACGGAGTTATCAATAACAATTATGTTTTTTTCTATGTGCGGGGGCTTTAATTTGTTTACATAGTTGTTTTGATGTGTAAAAAACGTTTCAGATTAAGTTATATTATTGCAAATTTCATAATTTATACAGTACATTATTATCGCTGCATTGCAATAAGTAGCTGGCCAAATACATACTTAGATTTAACTAAATTCGCAATAATTTGCAAACTACGTACCTAATCAGAGAATATTTGGAAAAACCTTGCAAGATCTAGATGCCTTTCAGGAATAAATTGAGCCCTCAATGCGTGAGATTTCGTTCCATCTTGAAATAGTGTATACTCGTACATTACTGAAAGCCAACAACCGTGTAAAACAAAAACGCAAATCTCTAAGCTTCCGCTTTATATAGAGTTCGTGTCAGATAAGGAATACGCCGTAACATCATGCTCACCTGCCATATTTTTAAACCTTTGTAACCATCTTCTGATAATGGCAAAACACAGACGCTTCCATATTTTGCCGTTATCAAAGATCATTACAGCTCTTTAATAATTTCAAGAAAAATATGAAACAACAATTAGAATGGCGGCACTTAGTATTTCTGATATCTTTAACGCTGTGCGTCCTAATACGAGGGTTGCCTTTTATGTTGTTACAAATGACCACTAGATGTCGCTAGTGTAATAAGTTATTACCATATTCGTAAAATTTGACATTTTGTATTGT
>JAHWXV010788889.1:0-17469 GCA_024586415.1 Phrixothrix hirtus
GACTCAAATTAATAATTCCAATTTCATACCTTACTGCATTTGAAACTAAATAATCACAAATTACGGCCTTAGGAGCACAACTTCACTTTAAAAAACCACTAAAGCCCCCTCCCCTGTTTGTGATTCCGTCGTTTGGATAGTACACAATCTTATAGTGAATTTTCAAAATCATCAAAGCTAAACGAAGGTAATCATAATTTCGAAGAGATATAGACGTAATTTCAACTTTCATAACAGCGGTTATCAAAGTTAAAATTCACGAAAGCAAAATACACGTATGTACTATTTAAATATCGGACCAGAAGTGCCGTTCTGACCTTCAATACAAAATTCGCAAACACACACACACACACACACACACACACATTGAATCAGGGTGCATCAAAGCTATCCCTAATTGAATATTACCTGAATTAAATTTATTAAAGGTAAATAGTAATTAATGTTCGAATCAAAATATAGATATTAAATATAATTTTAATGTGAATAGATGTCAAGAGCAATCTCCATCCAACAAGTTGACGATTAATTACTTAAATCAAAAACACTTAAATTTTATAGGAATCAACTTAATAAAAACTTTACTTTTTCCCTTCTTACTAAAATCGTAAGATAAAAAGACTGAATCTAATTCCCAAATATAGTAAAAGCTTTATCCTCAACGGAATTACAATAATTTCAACCAAACTTGAATTAAATAAAAAAAGTAACCGAGAAAAAAGACGAACGTTACACTATATGTAAAATACATAGATAGTTATACATAAATATACATTGCATTAAAAAATAAAGCAATGCGGTAAAAGGTATTATTTCCTTGTAGCGAAATTTCTCTATAGCGAATTTTTTTTCAAGATTTAGTGACTCCGTTATATAGAAGTTCGACTGTATTTTACAGATTTGTATTTATTTTATTCCATTTCTTATTTTGCGTATTTTATATGTTTGATAATTATTATTGAACTGTTAATAAATTATTATATTTAATGCTAACGTATTTTATCATAACAAAATGTAACTTTTTAACAAATGAAAGTGTAAATACATTATTTCTTGGCTGAGATCTATAACAATGGACCATAAACTACCAAAATTAGATGCCGTACAATTCTTGCCAAAATTAAAACAAAAGCATATAAAGCGCCTCCGCTTAGTAAAATAAAATTATTTCTATTAATTGATGAACTGACAGTGACGACCATGCAAAATTTGTTGAATAGGGTACTGGAGATAGAATTAAATTAAAGTAATAGAAATCATTTGATTATTTCTTTATTATTTTTGTTACTTAGATTTTTGTGGTTCGAAAACCTCGTTAAACTTAAATGCACTCCTCTAATTAACCTACATGTTAGCGTATTCTTATTCTATTAATATCAAAATCCCGCAATTAACCAGTAACTACTTAAAAAAAATAAAAGTGTCTAACGTCAACAAATTTAGCTTTTGCTTAATTTTGCTGAACCCGGAGCAGTTTTACTCTTAGTAGAACGTGCCAAACATCACATTGACGTGTGACCTACGATTTTATTTTCTTACCCGAGAAGACCGCATGTTCATAAATTTTTCTCCACTGAAAAATTTACTGACCTCGATCGGATTTGAACCCGCGTCTTTTCTACGTAGAGACATGTTGACCACTACACCAGTTGAGACCGACATAAATTATTCGGTTCTTTATTGACTGTTCGAGCTGTAGAAATACCATTTACCCTCATAGCTTTAACTGTTATAGCTGTTGCGTCAGGAGTAGAAGGATTTAGTTGACCCCCAAACTTACACAGAAAGTACATTTTCAAAATTTCCTTCCAATGAAAATTACCGGCTTCAATAGAGTTTAAACACGGGTCCTCTGAACCTAGAGACAAGTATTCCAAGCATCCTTCTAATTTCGGGCTAGATTTATAACTATGGATGTTAATACTCATAAAGTATTCAGAGCTTTTAAACATTGACATTTATTTTCGTATAAAGATAACATTACAAGAATAATTGCATGGAGTTTTATAAACTTATTTGTGATAAAAATAATTATGACATTAACAGCAAATATTTTTGGTATAATGTTGTTTATGTTAAGTTTTTTGTTAGATTGTTATATTTTTATATTGGACACACTATAGGAATAATATAACCAGGTTAATTGTTTTTCTTTTCAGATTTTTTTAGGGTAAGACGATATAAGTAATCATGACTTGCTTCGACCAAACAAGGTATATAGTACAAGAAAACATTTTTAGAAGGATACAATTATACCTAATTATGTAATGAAATTTATTTATTTACTTATTTAAACTACAAACCACAGCGTAGCCAATCTCAATTGCAGAATTATTGGTAATGGATTGATTAAACTCGAAGCCTTTTGTTCTCAATAAAATAAAGATGTAACGCTTGTTTAATTAGTGTTTATTACTATGATACGACATGTTTCGGGGTGTTGTTTAATCTCATCATCAGGTATTTAAAATAGAATAACAAGACCCCGAAACATGTCGTACAGTAGTAATAAACACTAATTAAATAAGTGTTACATCTTTATTTTGTTGAGAACAAAAGGCTTTGAGTTAATCAATTTTCTACATTACAAATCATTTTGTTATGTTATTGCAGGATCATTGTAAGAAAAAATTACAATCGCAAGTAGCAGGCTTAGATGTATAACATAAATTATAAGCATAAATAATAGTGCAGTAAAATAATAAATTAACAATCGTATTCAAATGAATATGATACAAATAAGTTAAATATAAAGAATAATTATAATGTAATAATATAACGAATATAAAGCAAAAAACATGTAAAAAAAGAAATGTAAATAAAACGAATATATAGAAAAAATGAATGTATAACAGAAAATATGGGCTTTTCTATAACAAATACTACATTAGTGATGAATAATTGATTATTTAAGTGTTTAATTTATCAATTATTTATGGCATGAAGCGTTAATAGGCAAGTTCTTTTATACGCATTAATACAACAATCAAATACTACAAATAGTAAAGGTTAGGTGCATTTAATGTTACTAATGTGTAGAAAATTAACAAGGGTTGAATAATTATGGTTAGTATTATAAATTAGAGTTAGTTTAACACTGTTTAATGCAATACAAGTTATATTTCATACTTCACAATATAAAATAAATATGACCGACAAATGTCAACTTTTCGTATTTTATAAAAGACATGCAGAGAAACTAGCAGAATAAATAGTTATAGATAATTTTAAAACGTATTTTTGATAATTGTTAAAAGCAATAAAGTATCTAAAATGAACTATCTTGTCATAATTGGAATTTCTCAACATCATTTTGGGAAAACCAAAAATAGTGTACATAAATTTCTTAAATCTTACATTATTTAGGTTTTTCCGGTTTCCAAAGATTTACATGTAATATATCTTTAACTTTTAAGAATTTATATTTAGCATTGTTCGCATCAGATCCGTGTATTTTATAGTATTATCTATTATGTATAACAATGGAAATTGTAAATAAATCTGATAATTAAAAAGGTTGTATCTTTATCTTATTACATCAAGAAGTTATTTCCACAAAGACGTTATCAATTTGTATAAACAAAATGAATAGTATATAAAGTTAAGTTTAATTAGAATGCTACACATTACTCCACCATTGTAGATTGACTTACAGTAAGTTGAAGATAACGAGATGATGGGTCTTAAAGTTATATTTATAGCAATTATTGCATTTAGTGCTTTGGTAAGTATTTTTTTAGATTATTCTTCTAGATTTTTAATTTCTCATATAATTGCAGGAGCAAAAATTCGTGGCAGGGAAAGCTGGTTTTGGTGGTTTTGGTGGATTTGGTGGATATGCTCAAAATGTAGCTTTAATAAACAACGTGCGTTCGAAACTTACAGTATCTCAAATGCAAGCAAAATTTGCTGCTAAAACAGCAAACACTTCAATGCAAAACTCCATTGCCTTAGCTGAAAACAAAATCGAACTAGAACTTACAAAGTGTCAAAACAAACTTCTTGTCGTAGCCGGCCAAAATCCGGTTTGTGGAAATGCATATAAAAATGCTCTTGCTCTTATAAATACTGACGCAGTTAAGAGTTGCGACCAATCTCCAAAATTGAAAGAAAAATGTACAGGTCTTAGCGTTGTTCATGTTCAAATTTCGCAACTTTATCTTGACTGCTCAATGGGTACGCCAGCTGATCAAAAGATGTGCATTGATGACATGGATAAACAAATTACGGAAAAAGTTGATAATTCTCTAAATGATATTTTATTATCTTCAGCTAATGCACCCACTGAAGTAGCTGAATGTACAGAAGCAGCTGCTAATCAAGCTATTGCTAGTATTAAAAATGCTGATGCGGCATTTGATACATGCATGGGCATTGCCAAATCTGCCTAATAATATTACATATGTATTGTATATAACATGTACTATACAGTTTAATAAAGTGTAATATTTGTGTATAAACTATTTTATGATGTTCTTTTACTAATATCTAACAATTGTAAAATAAGTCCTAAAGGAATTTTATTTCAAACATGCTATAAAATGTATCATAAAAATAATGAATGCGTAACAAATTGAAGCAAAAATTTGAAGATAGAAAATGTAATATAGTTAAATAATAAAACTCCCATTCAAATTTGAAAATTAGCAATAAAATCTATACCACAGATTTTAGTGTGTTGTAAAAATTTTAAGATCACAAAGTCTTAGGAGTTCAACTACTTAAGACTATATGACTAAGGATTACATTTCTATGAATCTTCACACTTATATATGATTGTGTATACTTTTTCTATACCTACTAATCACTATTTCCATTTTTATTAGTTTAAATGCGTAACTAAACCTAGGCGTCTTGCATAGCAACTTCGGTTTAGTAGATTGGGAACTGTGCATTTACCCATTCATTTACTATCACTGAACGTATTTTGTTTGTCAAATAATGGTATCCTTTTCTGTTCAGAATAACGTCACAAGCAGGGGAAATATACGAGACTAGTTGCTAAATTTTATTAAATGTTGCTACAATGAAATCAAGTACATAAAAGGTACTTCCGCTTACCTGCTAATAAATACATTTCTTAACTATTATAGGAGGCAAAGTAGATTTACTATAGAATTGCTTACATTTAGTTATAATTAATAACAACTTGCAAATAAAACCAAAACTAAATGTTAAATCTTTTTTGAGGCAAATCATGATCAATCATATTCCTTTTAATAATCAAAAATTCACTTTCTCTAAAATATAACAAAATAGATTAACCTTATTGTCCTATCTATGTAATTTTTTTGTATCCGCTAGCAGCAATATATACTAAGAAATATTAAGAAAAGGGCACATTCTCACTAACAAAGATTATATATTTGATATCATAATACACATAGAAGATAAAAGCCGATTGTGCTAATTACATTGCAGAGTCAAGACTCCAATTGTTCAAGTAATAGAGTAATTACTTTCTTAGTCCTATATTGAAAGACAGTCACAACGCGTACTAATATACGGGGTTGCTTTGAAATGGTTTCACGAAATAATATATCAGAATCTAACTGACAATAGGCGCCCATTTATATTATTTTTAAACTCTACAGAAGATTTTTTTAAACAAAAAGGGTTGCCGCGTTTAGTGAACTGCTGTCATATCCTCATAGAAAATATTATCGTCTAACTGCGTAAATCTAAAGTAAATACTCCTTAAATAAGCATAAAACGTATACATGGATTAAATTACATGACCTATCACAATTTGACCTAAATGCTACGTTAAAATAATTAAATAAACTGAAAGATGTTTATAAAAGGCTTAAAAACTATATTAACGTAATGTTTGCATGTTATTTATGAAGACCTTCGCGAGCATATATATATATATATATATAATACGCAACCCATAACTGCATTATTCTCATTTCTCATTTATATGTAACACATTATACAAAGATATCTTTTCTAAATAATTTACGAATTAAATTGTTGCTGCTCGCTAGAGAGAATTCATAATCGCGCGCAATAGCTATGAGATAGATGCCAACGCTGAAAAAATAATATTTCAATTATTCGAAAATAGCAACGTTTGAAAAGTTATATGTCAATTATAAATACTTTTTGGTAGTAATTGTAATCAAAACTACTCTTTATATATGTGCAAAACGAAAACATCCGAATTGCATGCAATCCATAAGCACATAAAGAAACTATTAAAGTCTTGGAAAACGTTTGGCGAATCTACTACTTACGATAGAATGGTAGATGATTGAAATAACGAATCTATGTGTGGACATTGTAGCACTGAAGATGAGCATGTTTTGGTCGTGCAAATGAGGCGGTTAGAGAAGTGCATCGTATTATATTGAAAGATTGAAGATTAGAAATTAGTGAGATGGCTCACATAATAAACATCTTATATCCTACATTTGATATCAAACGCCTTTCTGTTAAATGGGTGCCACGTTGCTAGCCGCCGATCAAAATCTAGCTCGTGTTGACATTTCAAAGCATTATTTGACGTGTATGTAATTTAAATTAATTTTTGCTTAGATTAATATCAGTTGATCAAACTTAGCTACATCGTTATACGTTAAAAATCAAAAATCAATCAAAGCAATAGATTTTTACCAATAAAAGTATCCTGAATAAGGCAAAAATAAACATTAGCTAGAAGAATCGTAGCGATTGTTTTTTGGTATGCATGTGTCATAATATTGAACGACTGCCTTTAAAAAGGAACGATAACAGAAGAATAATATACATCATTTTTGGACCACATAGAGACTTTGATAAAAAAAGAGACGCCTACACTTAGCAAAAAGGAAGTACACTTTCATCAGTACAACGCGACAACTCACAAATCCCGGTATTGTCTCAACAAAATTATACTAACTATGCTATGAATTGTTTCCAAATGAACCTTATTCCCCAAATTTGGCTTCGTATGATCATTTGCTGTTTCAAAATTTAAAAAGGTGCCTCGCTAGAATAAAATTCATAGCGGACTCTGTAGTCTATTTTAAAAGCGCTAAGCTAAGTGTACATCGTTGGAAAAAATGTATTAATTTAAAAGAAGATTACGTTAAAAGGTAAAAAAACGTTTGATAAAACTTCTTTTTTTGATAAATTTTGTACATAATTGTGAATTTTCCCTGGTAGCGATGGCAGATCTAAATCTGACTTAATTTACAATAGATTTGAACTTAAATAAACGACTGAAAATTGAAAACCTACAGTATATACAAATGGCAATTACGGGAACAATAATTTTCTATCTCTAAATCAAGGGGCCCGTGTGTTACTAAAAATTAAACTAATCTAGAATGAACAAAAGATGTTGGCCATAATGACCTTAATACTACAAACAATTAAAAATTCACAAACGTTAGTCTTTTTATTTATAGTCTTAACGAACTCGTCTTGAATTTCTACGTGATCGACTAATTTGCCCCAGCCGTGATAAAATAACGGGGGGGGGGGTGAGATCGGTGGAATTTAAATAACGGAAATACCACTTACTTGGTGATCGTATGTAACATACAACCTTGTCGGATTTAACCCCTTTGGTTCCAAATCGACAGGAAATTGAAATTGACCCCTTTTCTATAAATTCGCCCTGGCTAGAAATAGATCAAGCTACTAATAATTTGATCCCTTTATACAGCATACGGGGAACTCTTCAACTGTATTCTTTGAATATTGTCAATGCACGCACTATGGAAACGCAGCTTCACTTGTTAGCTTTCCAATCTCTACTGATCTTAAAGAGGCGTATTTTTCCATGAACTTAAAGGGGGCAGACGATAGGGGTTAATGTATATTTTTAGACTTGATGGCCTTCATGCGGGAATTGTTGAATAAGTATTTTTAAGAAAAAATGCTCCTATTTTTATAAAACATAACTTAGGATTTTGAGATTTTTAATAATTGTTAGTAAAATAAAATTATACCATTTACAAATTTACATTGTGATTTTCACGTAAACCTAATATTGATACTTTACCAATTGGATTTTGTTATTACTACGCGGAAGTATATACTGAGTGTTTCCAAATAAGCGACCAATGTCGTAAGATTTTCAGGCGTGCTTACAACATTTGTAACGGTTCAAATCGTGGTCTTTGGGTCACGGGATCACAAAAAATAATTTATATTTTCGTTTCCAGGATTATTCAACGGAGTGGGCAGTTTCAGTTATGTCTGGTAGAAGGTACCAATTGTCGCTAGAGCCCTCGAAGTTGTCGTGACTTCTTATGTGAAACGATCTTTTCACAATCGTGTACTTAATAATTAAGCTCGGCGAAAATAAAAAGATGGATAAAACCTTCAAAAGTAATTTTATTCATAATAACGGAAATAATAATTCAAATTAATACTCTCTGAGACTTTTATACATATTTACAATAATGGATAATTAGCAGTTATAAATAAAAACAATTGTTATGTTAGGATCGAAAGCTTTCAAAGTAAAAGAAGGCGTTCGCGGTATCAAGTTAATATTGACTGACGCAAAACGTCGCTTTGTGTCCCTTGCAAGGAAGCGCGTCCCGTCCGGTAGAATTTTATGTTCGCCTGTTACTTGTAAAGTTTTATTAAATGAGTTCAGTATCTTTTCAGATTTGGAAGGGGTCACGTCGCTCGCGGACATGCTCCTTTCGCAAAATGACTTAGGCGATTCAGGCGATGGTCCCTTGGTCTAATTATGACCGATGCCACACTAGATGAAGGTATCACGGGGTTGCTAGCGTCAAAGAGGCTCTCTCTACATAGATAATACAGAGATGTTTGACGGTGGCATCTGCACAGGTTCTAGTGACGCTTACGCGTCCGCTACAAAGACAACACAACGTACGAGCGTCCTAGTTATGCTTTATTGTCGGGAACTTTCCGCTACAAAGCAACTCGCCTGCTCTCGGCAATAAGCTAGACGGGATCGGATAATAAAAAGGGGCTTTCACCCTTTCGGATGGCTGAACTAATTTCGCAGCTTTAAATTCTGCGACGACAGTTTTGAAATTATAATGTAAACAAATCGATGCGGACGGTTTGTGTTCCTTGCAGTTAACAAAGCGCTTTTTAATTTAATAAAAATATCCCGGCCTTTTCGACAGAAATACGTCTATTCTTTATCTACAGAATGACGCAGTCGTAGTTTTAGCCAGGAGTCGCAAGAGCTAGCGGTGTTAGCTCGAACGCGGGACTGAAAAAACTGCCCTCTTTCGCCTGAAAGCTTCGATCTTTTATACAGAAATTTGTTACTCCGCTTTTTGTTCCTCAAACGTTTTCGATAATTGTTATTCAGTCTTACACTTATTGATAAGCATATCGCTTATATGTTTTGATTAGAAATTTATTTATAACGTAATATTACTATTCTCTAGTGAATTACATTCGCTTTTAAGATTACTTTATGTTTTTTATTTATTTAGACAATCTTTATTCACTTTTAAACGGTTTCTTAATACTTCGGTTATTGCGTAATATTTCGTTATCTTTAAGTTTTACTTAATTACATTTTATTTACATGCGGGTTTTTAAACAATATTTATTTGAAATTAATTCGCGGTCACTCACACCCGGTTCACTTCTTATTGTGTTTTAAAGTGTCTTCTGGTATTTTCGCGAAACCTAAGACGGACGTATTTGTAACAAATAGGATTTTACGTCGCTTTTTCACATTAACAAATTTTGCTGGAAATGTTACATCCTGCAAAATGGATAAAGTAATAGTACTGCAGTAAGATATAGTTGTAACAGAGAAGAACGCATGCTTATACAAAGAGCACCTAGACAGAAAAATAATGGTACAGATTTAACCAAAAGCATGAAAAATTAGAGAGATTTGACATAAAACAACATGCCTACTTTAAAACAGTGTTCTATATTTAAGTTAAAAGGGTATATAATGATGCATTTACATTTTATCAGACAACAAACATGAAAGAAAGCTACATAAATATTGAAAACGAAAAGGAAAGCCCAGAAAAGTATCATCAGCCAATATACATGCATTTACAGATAAGCTAGAAATAATTGAGGTCTTCCTGAACAAAAATGCGTATGAAACCCAAAGGTATTAGGAATCATTAAAAAGTAGTTTATAAAAATCCTGCAGAGAATTGGACCAAAACTACAGATCAATGAAATGAGGGAGTGAAGCATCCAAAATTCTGATGGAAATAAGGTAATTACAGAAACAAAAATCACAATAAAAGTAAAGCTCAACGATAAAATACAATTAAAAAGGGAGAAAGCCTAAAATATGCATAGTTAGTTACCAATAATGCAATTACCGGAGATTACAGGGAATTATGAACACTGAACAAAATTTATAAGCATTTTTACAACAGTAATACATAAAAACTAATTCTAAAAAACTTAAGTAGAAGGAAAGTCATACGGACACATTCAACTTTTTCAGTTAATAGAAGAAAACTATAAATCTGTATGAAAGATACTGCACGAAAGATACGCAAAAAATTATTATTGTCAGAACTACTAACCAAACTATTTGAACAACCAATTATGATGGAGCAATCAGCATTAAAATTAGAAAAATATAACACACAATAAAGTTTGTACATAATCGTCACAAAATGGTATAAAGAAAGTACAAGGCTGTATGAAGAAACTTTGATGGGACCACAAACACTGGAAGGAGTACTTAATTCTTAAAACAATGGTTTCAGTCACTAGAAGCAAGTGGCAATAGAATAAGCTACGTCTACAGCAAATAGCTGCACAAAATTATAAATTTCCAAAAATTGAAAGCAACAACAAACATAGAAAGAAATACAAGGGTAAGAAACAGGAACATGTGCCAAAATTGTATGAGCGTCAATACAAAGGAAGATGTCACATATGCGACAGAAGGCGTCACACATTATTACACAACTAAAGTTCGAGAGACAGAGATAGGCAGCTGCACTGATGTAGTACACCCTCTGACAAGTTTTTTCTTAGTGGCGTTTGGGCAGCCTCGCCCAAATAAATTATAAGGCTTAGAAACTCTAGCGATTCTAATAATAATCAGAGGTTTATTTACAAGTTATTTGTACAATATACAGTGTGATCTCTAAATAGTTCAAAAATTAAGGAGGTAATTACTCTCATCAAAATACGTAAACAAGTTGCTATAAAGATATTTCCACAAATTCCCTCCGATTTTGTCGATATTTCTAAACTCATGAAGACAATTATAGGAAATTTTCTGGATTGCTGAGATCTTTAGATGCTTAATACACTCTATGAATACTGTTTCCAATATAATAAACACAAATTGTAATAAAAATATTATTCAAATGTATGTTGAAATTTACAGTTTACTTCAATTATAACATTACACTCAAAATAAAAATTATAGGAATTAAAGTATGTAGAGTGGCCACGATTTGCCATAGCGCAGCTCTTCAAGCGTCGCTAAAGAGCCTTTGAAAGATCACAGGTGTATTTCTTATTGTATTACACCCCACGATCATTCGAATTCTCAAATCTTCGATATCCTGAAATGACGTTATGAAAACGAATCTCTTCAAGCCCCCCTCACCCCGCCACCAAGATAAAAATCGAAAAGATTTGATTCTAATGACTATGCAGGCCACAATTGAGATGATCTTCGACCTATCTAACAATTTCCGTAATTACTTTGAAGAAATTGACCTACTAGTAAATCAGGATAAGCTGGTGCACCATTATGCATGAACCAATTAAAATACTAAAACTTCTAGTAAATCTGCCAAAATAGTTTCTAGAAAATCTAAGTAGTTCTCTGCATTAAGCCACCTTAGCAGAAAAGTCGACCAGCTAAACTGTTACCAATCATTTCAGGAAAATTCATGTTAAAATCTTTCTTCAAAAATTCCTCTAGGATATTGCTCTACCCGAATACGTAAATTTATCGATGAATAAAGCAAAAGTAAAAAATAGTGGACTTAAACTAGAATTTGTGAAAACCATTGGTAAAAATGAACCCGGAGAAGAAAATCAGCTGGGCAATATGGCCTAAAATCTTTGAATATGATATGGTTATAATAAGTAATTCTTTAAAACCCTCAACACGTACACAGTACAATACAGATTTGCATCTATTATTCTAGTAGTAGTATTTGAATCGTCAACAACAGCATCTACCACTTGCTCTTCTAATACTGGGATTTTTATACTTAAAAAGTCGATATAAGTGTTCCTTTTGAACGTACCAACTTTCTCGAAGACGTCAATGTAGCTGCAAAAATCTGCAAAGCCATAACAAAAATTAATATTGGCCATTTATTCATTTGTACAAACCATTTTGAATTGACTTTGTATAATTTAAAAAAATAATGAATAATAAATGGTGGAAATGACGAATAACAGTAATATCATAAATTTGTGAACCATCAGTTAAAGCTGTCATTTTGCAGATTTTAATGTTTTACCACAACCACCTTAACCTTATTACAAACCTATGAGGAAACTTTTAAATTCATTATTCTGGGATACGAACCGTTTTAGCGAATTCTAACAAGTGCACCTTTTTTGGGTAAAATATTCCAAAATTTTATTATTTCTTATCGAAGTTCACGAATACTTAAAAATAAAAAATTTGGGGTGCTTTCTATTTCACCCCCAATTACGCGCTAAATGTACACACGTTTTTGCGTTATTAATCTATTTAGAAATCCAGATATCAGAAAAATCACCAATAAATGACGAAACCTATATAAAGTTATATTTGCCTTAAATTTTATAAATATAAATTTAAATGATTAAAATTAAAATTTAATTACAATGAATTGTAATAAATTCATTATTACAAATATAATTAGTACTAGCTCAATTTACAGATAAGTGATTTTGGTTACAAGTAGAAATGAACCAAGTTTTAGTATGAATAGAAATCCTAATTCAATTTTAGGGCATATCAACTTGTATAAATATGAACGTCATAATTTTATTTCTCTTCAATTTATTATAGCTTTTACATTGTCTTACATATAATATATATTTTACATCACTTGAGTTAAATATTCATCAATAACTCAGTTTCATAATATATAGCAAAAATTAAAAATGAAGTGATGCAGAAAGTTTTACTGAACTCAGTTTAAATTAGCGCTACTGAATTGGTATAATGTCAGAAGTTCAATTAGGTAGCTATTTTTACGGAACAAAAATTCCTCGCTGCAACTTGCCTCAAAGATAATCTTAATTACACAGTTAGTTGAGCTAGTATCGGTACCAAAGTCAAGTGTGGTTTTCAGTTAAGTTATTCAAGTTGTTTATAAAGGTGTACCTTTAATTAAGAAAAATAATTGTTTATTTGGAATAATGAATGTGACTCTACCGTGGCATTATTGCAACGTCAGTACAGGAAAAACCAAATTACTTCAAATATGTTTGGATCAACTTGTAAATGAAACAAATAAAGCCGATAAAAGTAATAACGATGAAATTTGTTGTTCTGATGATATAAGGAACCTCATATTAAAAATTGAAAATAATTTAGAAAACTATTCGTTACAGGCGTTCAAAAAGGTTCAAAATTTATGTATGTATTGTAATGGAGAAAATTTTCCTAATGATTTACTGCAAGAATGCGAAAATATTGTGTGTATGTACATAATTTTCCCCAAAAATTTTAAAAATACAGTTCCGATAATTTTTAAAAATTTGGCAAGTTTGAAAAGGTTAATAATAAGATTTGGAAGTATTTTATTAAAACCCAGTTTGTTTGAAGAATTGTCCTCTCTGGAAGAGTTAGATTTGAAAGAAAGCACTATTTTAGAAATACCTACAAAATTTATTTGTAATTTAAAAGCGCTTCAAAATTTAGTATTATCTAAAAATAAATTGCAGATTTTAGAAGATAATGCTTTTCACGATTTACCAGCATTGAACATTGTGGATTTAAGCCATAATAAATTAATTAATTGGACTGGAAATGAAATTTCTGGAAATAATAACATCATTCAATTGAATCTGGGTTATAATAATTTAATAAATTTAAAGATTTCCAGTTTTAAAAATTTTGCTTCACTCAGAGAATTATATTTGGATAACAACTATTTAGATGTTTTAGATACAAATACCTTTGAAGGTTTAAATACATTACAATATTTATCTTTAAATAACAATAATATTAAAACTTTGGAAGTAGATATTTTAAGCCATTTAAGGAATCTACAAATTTTGAATTTGCATTCAAACCAAATGAGAAGCTTACCTAAAGAATTATTTAAGAATACAACACTTCTGAAAACCCTTTACTTAAATCATAACAGTATTGAAAATTTATCAGTTGACTGCTTCTCAGACCTAATTTCTTTGGAAAACCTTTTTCTGCATTCGTGTAACGTAAAAGCAATAAAGAATGAAGGTCAAACTGGGCCTACAAATTTACTTCGTCTACACTTGGAAGGAAATAAAATTATTAACTTATCTCCTTATACTTTCGTAGGATTTGACTCTTTAATGAATTTAGATTTAAGCGAAACTGACTTAGAAAATTTGGAAAAGGATTGGTGTGCGAGCTTAAACAACTTGGTGCAGCTAAATCTGAGTGATAACAAGCTAAAGAAGATATATGTAGATACCTTTAACGGAATTGCTAAAATTAAATCGTTAAATTTGAGTAGAAATCAAATTGTAAGTATAGAAACTGATGCATTTGTCGGCTTGAACAATTTAACAAATTTAAATATTAGTAACAATGAATTAGAAGCAATTTCTCATACCATGTTTAAAGGATTAAATTCTTTACGTTCTATAACATTTGAAAACAATAAAATTGCAAAGATATATGAAGACAGTTTAGGCAACCTGCCGAATCTTGTTTATTTAAATTTATCTGAAAATAAAATAGAAAGTATTGATGCTTCCGCATTTTCTGGTATAAAAAATTTAATAACACTTGATTTGGGATGCAACAGGTTAGAGAAGCTTCCTTCCTGTTTAATCGAACTATCACAACTTGGAAAATTAATATTAAGTTATAATTATCTAAGTGAAATTGATAATGATATACTAGTTAGTTGCAAAAATTTAACCAAAATTTATATTGATAATAATAGCATTAAACGAATTGATTGTAGTATCATTAAATCCTTACTACTTAAAGAGTTTGTATTTGACAGTGATAAAATATACACTCAAGATGTAGAAGAAATTATGGAATGTTTGAAAGAACGAAATGTAATGTGTAAACCAAATACTTAACGATTAGATGTAAGTATTTGTAAATATTTCTGTAATTGTTGTCCCAATTGTTTCCCATTGAATTAAACAACTTAGATATTTATTCTTACTTTCTTTTAAGTTTAAGTTTATCACTACCGCAAAAAATTGAACATAATTCATAATCTTTCTAAAATTATTAATAAGTAAAATTTATTAGATATTCTTGAAAAAAATCCTGCCTTAAGAGCTAATGATTCTAAATTTAATGAAGTTAAATTTAGCGATCAATGAACTTTATAGCTGATTGATCTAGATGCCGAACATAAATATGTAGTAATTTTGCATCAAGTTATACAACACGAAAGTGGTATTTAAATCATGATTGTTCTTTAATAATAGTAATCTGACGTTAAAAATAGTTAAGAAGTAAACATCCCAATGCGCTGGTTTTGTTTTTTAATAAATAAAATAATTAGGTGGAAATTTTATTTTCACTTTGGCTATTTCATTTTTTTAAGGATTATATAATTGACGTAGATGAGCTGAAATTTATTAATTACTGTTCCAACTCTATCCAACTTTACATTCTTTATTTGTTTAAGTGATTTAAGAAATTTAAATGTTAGATACAATGAACTAGAAATAATTTCACATTTTCTAGATTCATAATATTTGAAAATGTATCTAAAAATTGTGGAGATAGATAAAGATAGTTTAAGCAAGCATATACTGGTATAAATTTTTTTAAACAATTATGGTAATAATATTATTTAAATTGAATACAAACGAATGTTCTTCGAGGTTTCCTTATCACGCAAACTTAATACTATTTCGACTCAATAAAAATAATAAAATCAGCAGTCTCATAGTTTTTGCAATTTTTTTTATTAGTGCTAATGTGGCCCTGATTTACAGGAAATTGTGTTGCTTTAATAAAACTTTAGTAAACTTTTCAGAAAATTATATCTGAACAACTAAAGCTTTAACTATTTCATATCAACTACACTATTTATTATAAAATTAACCACGCATTTGTTTAAGTAATCAGTTATTTATTTTAAGCAAAGTCTCGCAATTAGTTTCGGTCTAAAGAACTATTAGCAAGAAGAAGCTTCTATAATTATGTAGTTAAGACAATTACATAATTATAAATGCTTAATAAATTTTAAATTAACAATGACTAGCAAATTACAAATTAAATATTAAAAACTGGCACGTTAATAAAAGCAATCTGTATTATTCATAATGAAACTCAAACTAAATTAGCGAACCAGGAAACTAGTCGAAACGGATATTTTCGGAATACTTTTAGGTCATATTTTAAATTTTATAAAAAAATTTAAAAAATGATTGATATATCGCAGAAAGGGCCTAATATTTTTGTTAATTTTGCGCTAAACATAGTATTATGCTTTCTAGTGGTAAACTCGCCGTTTAGCGTAGAACACCTGCTTTAAATTACACTAATCGCTTTATTTTTCGTAAATTACTGAATATGCCAATAAATCTAGGCAGAATACCCACCAGAATAAGCCCCTATTGAGGCTTATTCTGACAAAATGTCAATTTTCGAAAGTAACATTACTCCCTTCCAGAAAACAACAGAATATAGAATAGCCATCTCGCTTTTTATAACTAGGTTCCCAAATGGTCCAAATGGCCCAAAAAATTGTTAATCTAAAATAATTTATCTTTGGGTCGCTTCAGTTCTATTAAACATGTATATAAACAGCAACTGATTAATTATTACATCACGCCATATCTTACTTGTAGCTCCCCAGAGAACACGCTGATACATCATTATGACATCACATTTTTAGCATCAAAATTGCTTTGAAATGAAAAACTTTGAGACGAATGTAATATTTTTTGCAGTAAGTTGGCACCTGAATTTGAAATCTTTAACTTCAGAATGAGTTAAAAATGATATGATTATAACACATTACTGTTACATTTTCGATATAAAATGATTTAAAAACTGCATCATGGCACATCCCTATAATCCTGTTATACAGGATAAAGTTACATGAAAATTGACTTACAGTATAAATTAAAGTTCTTTTTTAAATGGTCGCTATAGTGAAGGTAAATAAAAAATATATATATGTACCTCGTCCGCGGTAACCTGGAATAAAGTTGCACTTCACGCATGTAGCGTTGGGGTCATTATGCTAAGTACATTCAGAGATAAAAATTACTCCGAAATACAGTAGTAATCACGGTTCTTTACCGATGACGTCACTAATTGTGAGTAAATCAAAGATAAACGTACGCTTAGTGTAAGTAATCGTATAACTATATTAGAAAAAGACAGAGTACTGT
>JAHWXV010788953.1:0-10931 GCA_024586415.1 Phrixothrix hirtus
GAAAACAATACTTTCTCTATTCTATATTTCATATAGGTAAGAGAAAGTAAAAATCTGGTGTGAGACAACACACGACTTTCTCTTACACATTTTAAATTTATTTTGAATTTATTGACGTTACTGACTTTCCTATACACCTAAATTGTAAACTTTAAAATTAATTTAACAGCATAAACAATTCACTCATTTATAATTCCCTTTACACATGTACTAAAGTTTTATAATTAAATTTTGAGCGCATTTAAAGCAAAGTAATTAATTATGTAAATAATGTACACAAATCATTAAAACATTAATTTATTTTTATTTTGAGGACGACAATTGGAACGGTCACCCATCCAAGCTACTCGCCAGACAAAACGTTGCTTAACTCTACAGATTTTTCTCACTAACTCATTTCAACGAATTTTCGTAGAGAAACCAATTAGTTCATATAATATAGCAATATAGGCGCAAGAAACGTGGCGAGCTTGAATAAAATTGTTACAGCTGTTTTCGAAATAATTGCAAAAAACCTAAAAATCACAAGAATAAAGTGGCACTTCCGGTCATTAGATTTTAACTAAATTCTTACACGAAAGTGATATGGCGGTAATAAACTTGTATATAAAATTTCACTTTTCTACAAAGTTTAGTTTTCGAGATATTTTGCCCACATACGTACACACACATACATACACACACACAAACACGAGAGTGCGGGCATGCGCACACGCGCAGATGCGCATACGCGCTCAGGCGTACACGCGCACCTGCGCCACGCAGGCAGGCGCACACGCGCACTCGCGCATACGCGCACGCGCGCACACGGGCACACGCGCACACGCACACACGCGCACACACGCACACACGCACGCACGTACACCCTCACATCCGCACACGCGCTCGCGCGCACACGCGCGCTCACGTACACACGCACACACGCACACACGAACATGCACATACAAGCACACGCGCATGCGCGCACGCGCACTAGCACACATGCGCATACGCTCGCACGCACACACGCACACACACAAACGCGCGCGCGTACACACACACACACAAATACACACATACAGACCAATTTCTAAAAACATGTTTTTCGGACTCAGGAGACCTGGAAACGTGTATTTCCGATAAAAACCGAACATCGAACATTTTAACCAAAAACATGACTTTCCCTATACTATATTTCTTATACGTAAAAGAAAATAAACACATCAGATTATTTTAAAAATGTCACCTTTTCATGGAAGCATTTTTAAAAAGTTTTGAGGATAAAATGGTAGTTTTAAGCGAAAAAGAAAAACTCAGATTTTGATAATGGCCTGATATGGTGGCCGTAAAAAAACGCAGGACGAGGTATGCAATTTATTTAATCAACTTTATTATGAAGTTGGTTCAATTTGCTAGTAATTGTTTTGCAAGCGCGGCCTCGTCCGTAATTTTTATTTGGTTACTGATTTTATTTCGTAATTAAATCTTCATTGTTTACACTAAATGTGACGTAACTTGCATACTTTGATTTATTATAATCGTTGTTAAATGCCAAGTAGTTTATTTTCGTCTGTTAGATCGCGATGTTAATTTTAGTTTTTTACAGCGATAATGCAGTCACGCATTGGTCTTTTTAAAAATATAACATTTCATGAGCTAATTTCAACGTCCCGCAGGAATCCTTAGGACCTCGTTTCCGTTGCTTAGTATCCTTAGCCTTTTGCAACCAAAAAGTTGTAAACGTGTCGTTTGTTGGTATTAAAAGTAGAAAAATTGGGTAATTGTGTGCAGTGCTCTATGTTTTAGATTCGATATTCTCAAGGAGTTGGGAAATCAAGATTTCCCGTTTATACTGTCTTAATAAATGAACTACTAAAAGCACGCTTTCCTCCATTGTTCAATGCAGGAGTTCCAACAGTGAAGATCTGCGAAGAAGTTGGTTGTCTGAGATGGAAGAATTCCTTGGTATGTGTACTAAAATTGACTCATGCCCTTTTTGTTATTTAATTGAAGTGAGCAGTAAATTGGCCAAAGTTTTAGAGATCTGATGTTTTTGACTTTATCAACCGTTTATTTTAAAGAAATTCAGCTATTAATGTTTAAGTAGTAAATTGCAATAATTTGCTAGTAATAGTTTTGCAAGCGCGGGCACATCCGTAATTGTTATTTGGTTACTGAATTTATTTCGTAATTAAGTATTTATTGTTTACACTAAGTGACGCGCATCCTGCATACTTTGATTTACTGTAATCATTGTTAAATGCTAACTAGTTTATTTTCATCTGTTAGACTAAGATTTTAATTTTATTTTTTTACAGCGATAATGCAGTCACGCAATTAGTCTTTGAAAATATAACTTTTTCATCGGCTAATTTCAACGTCCCTCAGGAATCTTTGGGACTTCGTTTCCGTTGCTTAACATCCATTTCCTTTTGCAACAAAAAGGTAGTAAACGTGTCGGTTGGTTAAAGTATTAAAAATAGCAAAACTTCCGTTTGTTGCATATTACTATGCTTCGTAATTGTGTGCAGTGTGCTATATTTTAGATTCGATATTCGCAAGGAGTTGGAAAAACAAGATTTCCCATTTGTACTGTCTTATTGAATGAACTATTAAAGGCACGCTTTCCTCCATTGTTCAATGCAGGAATTCCAATAGTGAAGATCTACGAAGAAGTGGGTTATCTGAAGTGGAAGGTTTGCTTGGTATGTGTATTAAAATCGACTCAATTTTAATTTTATACAGCGATAATGCAGTCACGCATTGGTCTTTTTAAAAATATAACTTTCTTCATCGGCTAATTTCAACGTCCCGCAGGAATCGTTGGGATCTCGTATTCGTTGCTTAGCATCCTTTGCCTTTTGTAATCTAAAGGTAGTAAACGTATCGCGTGGTTAAAGTATTAAAAGTAGCAATACTTCCGTTCGTTGCATATTAAGATGCTTTGTAATTGTGTGCAGTGTTCTATATTTTAGATTAGATATTCTTAAGGAGTTACAAAATCAAGATTTCCCGTTTATACTGTCTTATTGAATGAACTATTAAAGGCACCCTTTCCTTCATTCTTCAATGCATGAATTCCAATGGTGAATATCTGCGATGAAGTGGGTTATCTGAGATGGAAGGTTTCCTTGGTATGTGTATTAAAATCGACTCATGCCCATTTTGCTATTTAATTGAGGTGAGCGGTAAATTGACTATATCAACTGTTTTTTTCAAATTCAAATATTAATATTGAAGTAGTAATAGATTGCAATAATTTGCTGGTAATAGTTTTGCAACACGGGCTCGTCCGTAATTGTTATTTGGTTACTGAATTTATTTCGTAATTAAGTATTCATTATTTACACTAAATGGCGCGTAACCTGCATACTTTGATTTATTATAATCGCTGTTAAACGCTAACTAGTTTATTTTCGTCTGTTAGACAAAGATTTTGATTTGAATTTTTTACAGCGATAATGCAGTCACGCAATTGGTCTTTTTAAAAATATAACTTTTTTCGTCGGCTAATTTCAATGCCCCGCAGGAATCCTTGGGGCCTTGTTTCCGTTACTTAGCATCCTTTGCCTTTTGCAACCAAAAGTTAGATAACATGTCGGTTGGTTAAAGTATTAAAAGTAGCAAAACTTCCATTCGTTGCGTATTAAGATGCTTCGTAATAGTGTGCAGGGTGCTATATTTTAAATTCGATATTCTCAAGGAGTTGGGAAATCAAGATTTCCCGTTTATACTGTCTTATTGAATGAACTAGTAAAGGCACGCTTTCCTCCATTGTTCAATGCAGGAGTTCCGATAGTGAAGATCTGCGAAGAAGTAGGTTTTCTGAGATGGAAGGTTTTCTTGGTATGTGTATTAAAATCTACTCGTGCACTTTTTGTTATTTAATTGAAGTGAGCAGTAAATTGACTTTATCAACTGTTTTTTTTAATATTCAAATATTAATATTGAAGTAGTAATAAATTGCAATAATTTGCTAGTAATAGTTTTGTAAGTACGGGCTCGTCCGTAATTATTATTTGGTTACTGAATTTATTTCGTATTTAAGTCGTCATTGTTTACACTAAATGTGACGTAACTTGCATACTTTGATTTATTATAATCGTTGTTAAATGCCAAGCAGTTTATTTTCGTCTGTTAGACTAAGATTTTAATTGTAATTTTTTACAGCGATAATGCAGTCACGCAATCGGTCTTTTAAAATGTAACTGTTTCATCGGCTAATTTCAACGTCCCGCAGGAATCCTTGAGACCTCGTTTCCGTTGCTTAGCATCCTTTGCCTTTTGTAACCAAAAAGTAGTAAACGTGTCGGTTGGTTAAAGTATTAAAAGTATCAAAACTTCCGTTCGTTGCGTATTAAGATGCTTCGTAATTATGTGCAGTGTTCTATATTTTAGATTCGATATTCTCAAGGAGTTGGAAAATCAAGATTTCCCGTTTATACAGTCTTATTGAATGAACTATTAAAGTCACGCTTTCCTGCATTGTTCAACGAATGAATTCCAATAGTGAAGATCTGCGATGAAGTGGGTTATCTGAGATTGAAGGTTTCCTTGGTATGTGCATTAAAATCGACTCATTTCCTTTTTGTTGTTTAATTGAAGTGCGCGGTAAATTGGTCGAAGTTCCAGGGATCTGATGTTTTTGACTTTAACAACTGTTTTTTTTAAAGAAATGAAAATATTAATATTTAAGTAGTAAATTGCAATAATTTGCTAGTAATAGTTTTGCAAGCGCGGGCTCGTCCGTAATTGTTATTTGGTTACTAAGTTTACTTAGTAATTAAGTATTCATTATTTACACTAAATGTGACGTAACTTGCATACTTTGATTTATTATAATCGTTGTTAAATGCTAAGCAGTTTATTTTCGTCTGTTAGACTAAGATTTTAATTTTATTTTTTTACAGCGATAATGCAGTCACGCAATTGGTCTTTGAAAATATAATTTTTTCATCGGCTAATTTCAACGTCACTCAGGAATCTTTGGGACTTCATTTCCGTTGCTTAACATCCATTTCCTTTTGCAACGAAAAGGTAGTAAACGTGTCGGTTAGTTAAAGTATTAAAAGTAGCAAAACTTCCGTTTGTTGCATATTACTATGCTTCGTAATTGTGTGCAGTGTGCTATATTTTAGATTCGATATTCGCAAGGAATTGGAAAATCAAGATTTCCCATTTGTACTGTCTTATTGAATGAACTATTAAAGGCACGCTTTCCTCCATTGTTCAATGTAGGAATTCCAATAGTGAAGATCTACGAAGAAGTGGGTTATCTGAGGTGGAAGGTTTCCTTGGTATGTGTATTAAAATCGACTCATGCACTTTTTGTTATTTAATTTAAGTGAGCGGTAAATTGACTATATCAACTGTTTTTTTTTAAATTCAAATATTAATGTTTAAGCATTAATAAATTGCAATAATTTGCCAGTAATAGTTTTGCAAGCGCGGGCTCGTCCGTAATTGTTGTTAGGTTACTGAATTTATTTCGTATTTAAGTCGTCATTGTTTACACTAAATGTGACGTAACTTACATACTTTGATTTATTATAATCATTGTTAAATGCTAAGCAGTTTATTTTCGTCTATTAGACTAAGATTTTAATTTGAGGTATCTTAAGATAAGCAAATAATGTTCGCGATCTCTGGAAAATATTTTATTCAGCGTTTAGGTAACTACAACCCTTAACTTTATATGATTCGGTGACGTAATCAGTCCTATGGATGATCCCGGTCGACATTACCCTAATTAAGTAATATTTCCCGATTTGTTATTGTTATTCATCGCGGTCTTACCATTTCTAGCTTTCTTGGCTAAGATTAAGCTAGTGGCGCCCTCTTTGCAGTAATTAAAACTCCTTTCCAGGTGATTGCCACAGAACCACACCTCCTGCTGACTGGTCGGTCGCAAATCTCTCCTGAAAAGGGCTCTTATAAGCCTCTCCAGGACTTGAACTCAAATTAGACTGTGTCAACCATGTACATTAATAGTCACAAGATTGACTTTCAATAGTTCTAGCGGATAGGGAGGTTTCCACGTCCTTTTTTCGCTATTTCCTATTAATTTTGTCTTCGTCGTAATTTTTCATGTTTCTGAAGTGATTTTCATTGGTTCATTTTTAGGCAACATTTATAACCGCTTAAAACGTTATTGTAAATAATATTTAATAAGGTAGAAGACAGTCCTTGATAACTATTAAATATCACAAAGGAACCGACAAAACTTAGCCGCCGGATGTTTGAAATATACGTAATCCGACGTTAACAACGCGTGATTTAAACAAAACAATTATATATTCAAATAATTTGCATTTTTGTAATTTTCAATAATGATACATAGAAAGCTCTTAATATTTATAAGTTTCTATAATTCAAAAACCTCACGTACAAGTTAAACAAATTAATTGATGTGAGAAAATGTCTAAAGACGAAAAATTCAAAGGTCCTTGGCCGGATGTTTAAATGAACAATGATGTTCTGAAAATTCTCAAAACAGTAACGAGGGTAATAAAAAGGACGTACATGCTAGAAGATACTTATTTTATTTATATACCAGCATAAGGAGTGCAGTGATATAAAAACACGAATTGGCATGGTTTAATTAAGGACGTCGGTACTTGATTTTAATTTATTTAAATGGCTATCGCTGACAAAGTATCGCTCTTAATTGAAAAATATCTACGATATTTTGATATAATAGAAAACAATATTACCGCAAATATAGGAAATAGAGATGATATATTCGACATTGTCGAACTCCTGTATACGCGACTTTTTTTTTATTTTAAGCGGCAAAGCGTTTAGATGCAACGAAAGATCCGCCATACAGACATACAGACGGATATCACGCTAAAATTAGCATGATGAAGATTTGTTGAAATCGGCACATGTGAATTGTTCACCCATTCCTATAACTTCCCTACATCTTATATTAGGGAAGTTGGTATGACTGAATCAACATGAAATAAAAGGCGCTTTTCTAGCAAATTCGGACTGACTCCAAAACCTATACCGCTTATCTACCATAGCATCACTGTTTAAACTAATGCAAAATGCAACAGTGCCTTGCCCAATTAATTGCCTGTAAAATAGATTAATGTAATTGCACCGCGTAACGAAAAAATAACAGATCGAATTCAGATATTACTTCATTTCAACTTTAGACCCTAGAGTAAATTTTCAAGGTCGTTAACACTGTACACATTTGAAACACAAAAAAATTATGTGTGACATCTGCATATTCATTTTTGGACCACTGCGAGAAAGGGAGAAGCGAAGTTTTTTCCCATATCAACGTCGAGTCAAAACAGCAAACCATACAGTGGCGTCGTTCATCTACACCAAAGACGAAAATGTAAACAACCTCAGTCTTTAGTTTTCTGAACTCGAAGCTGAGAAAACAATCATGGCAGAGGTGTTCTTTGAAACGGTTTCAAAACTAAAGCGTGCTATTTAGAATCGACGGAATGACCTGTTGAACCCAGGAATTGCAGTTTTTCGCAACAATGTTGAATAATTTCCTAAAATTCATACTTTTATTATCCTGCATGGTCATCCAATATGACGATGCCAAACAATTTCCTTTTGAACCATCTAAAATGTTAGGAGCTCTGGAACAACTTAGGAATAATATTCGTCGAGCAATTCAAACGCTTTCTTCCGAAACCTTGAGACAAGGTATGTTGACAAAACTCATCTTTGCAAAATCATTAGTGAAGAACATTTAAAAGAAGTGATATAGCGCAATTAACCTATGGAAATGTTTTCACGGTCTAAATGATCAGTAATACCAAATTACTGTCAAAATCAAGTAAATATTTTTAGTGCAAGGCCGCCAGTTCAGTGGAGGAAGGAGTGGGATGACTTAAATAGAATAACTGTTTCAAGCTCGAGAGCGTCACTAACTCAAAACGCGCAAGATACCTAAGAGAGGCCCGCCATCTATTATAAACTGCCACGCAACAGTAGAGTGTTTACTAGAATATGAATTTAAACAGGGGAAACACCTTAGAAAGTATCGCCAACATCTTTTCTAGGATTTAAATTAAGTTTGCATCGCTTTTACAAAAAGACTTCATCATCTAAGCGTATCAGTGAACCAGAGTTGAATATGGCCGATGATGAAAGTATAATAATTACCATTGATAAATAAAAGATTCACTAATAAGCAAAGTCATCGTTCAAATCAGTGAATTTATTACATAGGATATGCATACACATAAACATCTGTTCCTTAAAAATTATAATAAATTACAATTCACTTAATCCTTTTTGTTTACACTGATCACAACAACATTGAACAAGCTAAAGTTATTATGGATAATGATACTACAAATATTGTTTAAAACTGGTCTATTTGTATATAAACAGAAAAGGAAAATTCAGGTAGGTAAGCATAATCTGTATTCGAAGTCAATCAAAACGTTTACAAATTACATCCGCACAATTTACGTTCTTTCTGATTAATTAAGTGTTGGTAATTATCTCTACAATCCACTAAAAGTTCATCAAGCCGTAATTCATTGATAGGATTCAAAATGTTGTGTGTTGATAGAACCAAAAAGTCAATAAAGAAAAAATTTCATGGAGCATACTTTTCAGAATAATCAATTACGAGAATCCCCGAGACGAGGAAGACTTAGAAGTAGCCCGAATTTCCACTGCCACTAATTCTTATTTCCCTAGACTTATAATTTCGAGCTAATTTCCGGAAGCTGTAGCTAAAACATATTTCGCGGCGAAACACGAGTCAAAACAAAAGTATCGACAAATAATTTACGTACGTCAAATTATTATGTGTTTGTCCATTTTTTATATCATCATTTCATTGAATTGAAATTTAACGAGTAGATTTGATGTAAAATGAACATCAACTTTATATTATATACACAGTGTAGCGAAAACAATTTAATTAAATTTAATTTAAAACTTTCAAATCGTACACCATATAGTTTCCAATAGTTGCATATTTTGAATACGCAGAAATTGTTTTATGATGTATTTTAACGCCCAGCAAAAAAACTCAAAAGTCTAGATCCTGCATATGTCTGACAGATATTAACATAAAATATCCTTTATCATATAGCAAAAGGCAACAACGGTCTAGGTTTATCCAAGGATATCTCCGAAAATATAATTCGCGATGGCCTCGTATTTATAAATGTCCAAATTAATCACCAGTGCTTCATAATGCGCTAGACAGATGCCCAGAAAAGCCTCAAAATCATTCTAAATCGTCTCAAGTATTAGAGCTAAGTAGTACTAAAGAGCAGCGAAAAATGCACGGTTTAAAATATTCTAATAATTCCGGTTTCAAATTTACAACGGTAGTACTGACTCGCCGTACCGACGAATAGTCCATGTTGATGTCGCTGCAGTACTGAATAATCTTTAGTCTATCTCAAACGTTTGTGCTTACAAAACGCGTTTTCAAAATTATTAAAAATATTTACATTACAAGAATACAATAATATGATTTTAATATACTTGTTGTGTAATTATAATATTCGTTGTGTTCGACGACAATTATACTTAAAACAATTTCTTTCGCATTTTTCTATAGGGTTGCATAAAAAATGATGTGCATGTCATCCAATTGAGAATGAAGGCGAATTTCAGGAACAAATTTTCGCTGTTGCTAACGAAATTCGCAAAGATCCGAACTGTTTAATAATAGTCCAGCAGAATTTTTTGCGTCGATTGGTAGCCTATTTACGTACTGGCGGAAAAAATTTGAACACCTACTGTAAGTGAATTTGAATTATTAATGAATCACTCGTGAAACATTAAGAAAACGATAAGTGTGTGTAGTAAAAAATATTGTTTTGTTAAAATACAATTTTTATATAGACGTCAGGTTCGTTTACAATATTAGAAGAATAGACGGAACTGACAGATTCTGGATTATTAGACAATTAAAATTAAATAAGCTATTATTTTGGAAAACAATTAGATATTTGAAAATATTTATAATTTATAATAATCTAGTAATAGGTAGCACAGCATAAAAACATTTCTTTCAGGTCAAATACTTTCTACATAATGATATTTGTACGTGCGTAATAAAATAAACAAACATTCTTGAGTAATTCATACTATAAACACGTATTATATGTATATGTGCCAATGCTTATTTGCTTTAAATCCCACAATACGGCTCGTAATAGGGTAGAATTAAACGAATAAATTCATGAAACAGTTTTTATTACGTTAGATTTATTGTTCCAAATTTTTCTGAGAAAGGGTGCCCTTATTTTCGAGATACCCTGTAGATAAAAGATACATTAAAGATCGAAATATCTCGATCTCATGTTTAATAAAAGCGCCAAATAACCCCGCATGTTTTTTTAATGTCTAAGGAAAAATCAACATACGATGTATAGCGCAATGTTCTGGTTCACTGAAAGCACCAAATAATTGTCGATTATGATTTAAGTCTCAATTAACTATAAAATTTTGAAATTTAATAATAAAAGTTTGTAATTTAATTCAAGGTTTAATTTTATATCCAAACATAGTAAATACCTAAAATTTAAAAAAGCACCACCCAATTTAGAATATAAAAAAATAAATGTGTAGACAAATTATCTTGGAAGCACTCACATCGAAATATGCTGTATACGTTGCAACCAACCAAAATTATATTCCACAGACGGCTAAAAGCCTCAAAACGGAATCAAAATCTAAATCGAAGATACCATGAAAAAATTTCACGTCACAGATACTTGACCTTAATAAAGATATAACTCTGTAGGTGATATAGGTCATTTCATGAGTATAGAATCCTGCCGAATTAGTATAGCAATCATAACCAGGTAATTTAATGGTCTGGACAGTTTTGCATTCAATCATAGCAATATATATATATAAATTGCTATGATTGAATGCAAAACTGTCCAGACCATTAAATTACCTGGTTATGATTGCTATACTAATTCGGCAGGATTCTATAT
>JAHWXV010788991.1:0-10060 GCA_024586415.1 Phrixothrix hirtus
TATTCTCCAGAAACTGAGAGTACTACCGTTATAAGTACAGTTGTTGTGAGCCGTGCCTCACAAATAAACAAAGGACCGCTCGACTGACCAAAAATTCTGAGAATTATATCAAAAAAAAAGCACGGCTACGCAATAATACTCTTCGAGTTATTTAACATTCTGCCTAAGAAAACATTCAAGTCCGTACTTCTAAAGTTAGTTGTAATAACGCAAATTCCTAGATTTTTAGTGTTTATTTCTTGTAGCCTTTACAGCTTCTCGAATTTAGTATTTTCTTTAAACAAAAACAATGCTGATATTTTTAAAACCGGACAAACACGAATTATTTGTTGCGTTGTTTGTCCTGCATTTATAACACCAGATTTTACAAGAGGTATAGAAACGATCAAATCCTATCCATTATTTTCGTATTTTTAAAACATGAAGGTTTTATAGGCTATTGTTATGTAATCCTAATGAGTTCTTGATCTAGACGATGAATTAAAAGAATAACGTTTAACACATGTAGGATGGCTAAAAGTCGCAATAATGGAGTCGATGTTTGATTGTTATGCAATATGTGATTTTTTTAATAGAGCCAATTTGATTTATAAACTGTATGTTATTGTAGGAATTCCTTTAATTTAAAGATATGTACAGGTGTGTTGGGAATAAATGGTAGTAGCTTGACGATATAGCTAATCTCGTTAACAAAGCAAGTAACTTATGAAGCAGTCAATACCTGTTGTAACGGCTAATGTCGATAGGATCGGTCAACAACTCAGCGATGAAGTAAATGGAGCAATTTCCAACATCCTATTAAGTGCACCATTAAGGTTGGTACATTCATGGTCCACATGCAAACGCATATTATATGGACATATGATGGATAAAACGTATTTCCCCCGAGACCTGTATACTATAGTTGGGGTTGCCTTTGGGAAGTTCGCATGTATTTGAAGCCTCAAACTCTTCAACCCAATCTATGAATTTAGTTCTAAAATTTAACAAAATTTATTCAGAGCAACGGAAGGGACAACTCTCAAAGCACTGATGACTTTGCAATAGTGTGCAGGTAGGTGGCTATACAGCAATCGTAGTTTATATTCCCAGACGCTAATGCATGGTAAAATGTCCTTGATCTGCTCAATTGTCCGTCATAATTGCAGACAGTTTTTACTCATACCTTAATTCTAACATATTCAACTCCCGAATTGAATGTAAAAATTTAGGAACAGTGTGAAATTGAACTTGACAGATGGAATTTATACGAATATTTTTGATATTTTAATAATAGATGTAATATAAATGTCAAAATGGAATTAGTTCCATTTAAAAGAAATATATGAAATTTGTGGCAACTAAAATATACTTTATAGCTTTTGTGTTGAAAATCAATTTGTAAGATTACATGATAGCAGGGAACCTCACGAAAAGTCAGATTTAATAAAAATATATCCGAGAGCGTATTTTTCTTTCGATAAAAAATGAATTTTAAGATTATAAAAGCGCATACATTCGTCATTTCCAATTTCAAACAATTGTAAACTCTCCATTTTGATTAAACTTTGTGTAAAGTTGCCTTTAGAATGTAATATAACAAAGTAGTGTTTCTATTTTTTACCTTTATAATTGAAGCTGTTTAACATTTGCCCCATTAAAGAAGGTGAATTTTCTTAGATGTAATACTGCTAAAGATGTAGGTAGCATCACTGTCACTATTCATAAGAATATCTTTGCATTTTAATGAATCAAGAAATAGCATAAAGATTTATGAAGAGAAATTCTGTATAATTCATGCCGGTTTTTGTCAGGAAAGATGTTTGTAATATTTTAGTCAATGCCAAAAGCTAAATTAACTTTTACATTATGTATGGTATATTCAAGAGGAATGCATAACACAACTTATTCATTTATTATTTATTTGTTTTCTGCGCGGTGTAATGTACGTTTATACTTACGCTTTGTGTTAGTGTCTATTAAACAAATACATTTAATGCTTAGTGAACAATTTTAAGAAGGACTGTAGATATTAAATTTCATAAATATATAATCTATAAGAAATGGTACTTTCGGTTAAGCATTTTTGTCTACAGCAGTGGTTCTCGAATATTTTCAGTCACGACCTCTTTTAAGACCCTCTCTATGGTCATTCAAAAAATAAAGTTCTTTCTAAAAACAATTGCTTGCAGCGTCATCTGTTACCAACTTTCTAAACTTAGCAGCATGTCACGAATATTTTTGGTTTTATTTATAACTTTGTACTTCTAATTAAATATTGCATCTACGTGACGCCACTGGTCTGATATTTCATTTTATATTTTATTTCCTTTTAGAAATTCGTTGAATTAATATTTAGCTTTTTATTTATAACATTTGGCCACCTATTTTCTAATTACATTTCCAATTAGTTATAACTTGACCTTTCAGAAACGTCAGGTAGCGTATTTGTGCGTTTAAGTTAGCGTATCTTCCGTTTCTAACTCCGCCTTACTTTTTAGTTGACGCCCGCTTTACGACGTAAGTAACTTCGGTGTTTTCAGGCATTTCTCTACAATTAACAAATTAAGGACACAATAGATAAGTAGTGCCGAGCATCAGCCAATTTATGGTAGCAAGAAACTGACTCTGCACTTCTGATGTGGGATTGCCGAATTGCAAATATGAATTCGATTGAATTATTCAATAATCTTGATTTTAGCTTCTATTTCAATAGATCCAGATTCGCCTTTAATTTGATTAATTAAGCTAATTCTATATCGATTGACTCGGATTCATGTTATCACTTTTAAAAGGTTTAACAATTTTCTGTTATTTGAAAATGTATTTTGTTTATTGAGTAATTCAAGCATTGGGAGCAGGCGTATTAATCCGTCTGCGTAAAGCGTAAATGTGTAAATTGTTGAGTTAAGTAATGTGCTTAATTCTTACATGAGTGCGTATATGAATGTCCCTATACGTTTTGTTAGTATAATCGTTTATTACATATGCATGGTTAAAAAAAATTCATTATTGATGTTACGGTAAAAATTTATTCATCATAATTGTTTACTTATTTCAAAATCCTCAATATTTGTAACACAACGGTGATATTACCAACAGTAAAGCAATAAATTAAAAACGAAATTTACGGTAAAATCACAAAAAGACGATATTTATTCAAATAACGTAATGCAATTTAACAGAGTTGAGTTGTGTTGTGTTTACAAATTTCAAACAGTTTTCGATAATGGCCCACATTTACTGCAGTTGATAAAATAATGATTGAAATGCCTGCAGAGATTTCACAATTAGAGCAGAAGTGGAATTACTTACTTTCCCAGTTTTGTTATTGTAATTTTTTTAAAATTTTGTTTGTATTTTATTGTAACAGAATTATAATACATACTGCACAACTTGCTTTCATTATGTAAACAGGATTGTATCAATTTTAATAATTTTTTACAGAAGGTAGTGCGATATTATCGTAAATTTTGCCTTGTCACTAATTTCATCATGTTACATACTGTTTCATCAAATCATTTTTGATCGGATTGTTGTTAAAAATAATAAGATATGGCAAATATATGGGCATGAATAAAACTAATTGAAAGTTGTCGATGTGGTTGAATTGCGATGGCGGTTTTTCAGAAGGAAATGAAGAAATACATTTATGGCGCCTCGTCATCTACCTACCAAAAGGCGGTCTCACTTACATCAACGTTAATATTGCGTTCACTATATACCTAAGACGATGACAGGAGTGTAGTACAAGAATAGATGTTCGTTGAAATACAGAAAATCGTATAGTAGAATGCAAAGTTAGTCGGTAACGACCGGACACTTAGTACAGCTACGGACGATAGTTAAGGTTAATGCTAATAGTAAAATAATTGCCTAGACTAATAGGAGCGTAAGAAGTATACTTTGATAACGTTCATAAATTAATCTATTAGAAAGTCACCTATATACGAGGGGCGGTTAATAATTAGTCGGCCTAGGCAAGAGATGGCGCCACCAGTATCACACAAATGTTGTTATTTATAAAAATTTATCTTCAAATGACCGTTTTCCAATTTTCAGCCAGCTGCGTAATTTAGTTTGTGTTTGATAGTTATTGAAAGCGAACAAGTTATAAAATCGAATATCATGCGGTGATTAGATACTTAATTTTGAATAAGAAAACGGGCGGTGAAATCAATTCCGAATTCAACAACGTTTATAGGGACTCGGGGCGGCGATATCAACAATAAAATATTGGCCAGCGGAATTTAAACGCGGTCATACGAACATTTTTGACGAGGAACATCCAGGGCGTCCAAATGAGGTCACCACGCTACGAAAGATATTCGACGATCGGCGAGTGACTAAGCACGAGATAGCTGATGCTGTAAATCCCAACCGAATGGGTACCCACCATTGTGCATGAATATTTGGGAATGGGGAAGCTTTCAACCAGATGGGTGCTGCATTTGTTTTCTGTTGCGAACAAACGCAATGACAAAGTTCTATGAACTGCGCTACGAATTGGAACTTCACCACATTATCCCCCTAATTTGGCCCCATCCGATTATTATTTATTCCCAGAATTGAAGAAATGGATCGGTGGTAAGAGATTGCGGTAGAATTATTAAACGAAATATATGTGGTGTTCCTTGTCTAGGCCGACTAATTATCAACCGCCCTTCGTATACTTGTAATTCACCTTAATTAAACACAAATAAATCATAACATATATGGAAAACAAAGCTATTTTTTTCCGGCGTACCGGTAATCGTATAACAAAAAAATAATAAATGCATAATAATGAAATTCTTAGGTTTCGTTTAGAAGGCATGGTAGAGCAAAAGATTAATCACAGTGCTTTTTGAGATCAAAGCCAATTAAAGAAATTGCGTGCTCTTTCCCAGACGATCTTCTTATAAAGTCCCTTTTGGGATACATATTACATTCGTCACAGCCTTTATAATAAATAGCGGAATAAATATAGTCAACTAATTTACCTACAAGGTTACGTTAACAAAGTCACTAACAATTAGAAACCGAAATTTAAAGTAATAAGCCGCATAAATAAACGACATAGAATGAAATTAGGTCAATCAAACGTGTTACATCATGATCTTATGTTCTGAAGACGCTGTTAGTTTAATTAAAAATTCCAAATGACTTTGAAACGGCTATCTGATCGCCTGTACACTATTCTTACAAATTAAAATTGATTTTTAGGAGCAATTTATAGTGGCAAAATTATGCTATAAAATTTGTAGTAGGAGATAAATATAATTCCTACATATCCTTCTTGACTAGTTTCCACAAAAAGTAGTTGCGCTTAAAACAACCGATAACGAGTATGCAGGTGCAGATAAGAATTACACACACCACCCATTTGTTTTATAGTATGCAGGTGCAGATAAGAATTACACACACCACTCATTTGTTTTATATAAACCCAATGTAAAACAATTGAATTTACAACAAATCAAATTGAATTTTGAAATCGAAAGTTTCTAAATATAAATCAAAAGGACGTGAATTGTACCTATGAAAGATTCATAAGCGCACCCGGGTCATCAGTCGATAATAAAGCGGTTGTATATTTGCTTCATAGGCTGAGTTACGTTAAAAGAAAATTAAATAAATTGTATTTTAGAGTAAGGATTGTTTAGGAGCGCTTCTGAATAATTTCATGTGAGATACAGTTAAATTTTAGGTAAATTAATTTGCACCTGGATTGGCGAAAGCGTTGGAGTACAGCTGACGCATTTCACAAAATGCTACCTTGGCTAGCTAGGTTCGTTAGAGTAACATGTTGCAAACTTAATCCTTGCGTAAGCTTACGACGTCACAGTTTAGGCGTCCAGTGTGGGAAACCCGTGATTAGCGCTCGTCCCCTGCGGTTTTTCTAATTAAAATAAACAATACTATGTCTGCTAAAATTGCTTTAAAACGAAATTAAAGTTTTTACAGTTTAAATACAAAAGCGGAAGCAAAAATGGAGTGAAAAGATAATTTGCGTTAGAAACTTGATTTGTTTCACACTGCCTTGACCTCGAGAATGTACATCATACGCAATCATACATGCGAGTCGTATAATAGGTTTTCGACAGAAAATACGTCCAATAAAATTTGAGATTTGCCTAATTTTTAAATCAAATATTCGTGTTTAATGTAAAACGAAATTTCTAAATTTTAGAATTGTTACCCGTCAGTGGCGTAACGCTGATTTCTTAAATAAAATACAATTATGTTTGAAAATCTTCGGATTGATTCTAACTTTCCCTTGAGTTATTTAATCAAATAAGGCTTTAATTTAATGTACAAACCAAAAACAGAAAATGGCGTTCCATCAGAAGGTGACAATAGTTTTGTTAAAAATATTGTGCGTTTTGAAACACGCAATTTTTTCTGTTTTTTCTGTAAAATATAGAAAAAAAGTTTTTCTTAGCAGTCCAGCCGAAAACATATTGTATAAATTATACCTTTTAAGCTGATAAATACGATTTCTGTTTGATTATTAATTAATAATTTTCAGTTTTTAAACGATAAAGAAATTTCCGAAACTGTCATATGCAATTGGGAAAAATGTAAAGCTAATTGAAGATTTAATAATTAGATTGTGTGTAGATGAATTTTTTGTTGAATGTTAGAAGAATTCAGACAGTTCCCAATTAACTATAACGATAAATAAATTAAGGTAAATATTTCACTGATGTTTTCAATTGTGAATAAATGTAATGCATTATCAATTCTTTATAATTGTTTCAATAAGTTTATCTAGCGATAACTCTTTTCTTGCACGTGTTATAAGAGTAAGTCTGAATTCGTAGTATCTTTGAATTTATACTGGGGAAGATATGCAACCAACGGAACACAACAAAAGTACGGTGGCGAATAAATGGTGCTAATATAGGTAAGGTTGATCAGTAAATGACTGTAATTTCTGCACAAAAATCATTAAATGCACAGGCTGCATAAATCAGTCTCCATTGCCAGTTGACTTACCGTAAGGTGCGTAAGTATGAATACACACACAACACACAACACACAACACACACACACGCACATGCACTCGCACTCGCACTCGCACTCGCACACGCACACGCACACGCACACCACATATTCGTATTAATTTTTTATTTTCGCATTATTTTATATTATATTTTGTTTTTATTTAACAATATAATAATTGGCGTTAATAAATGTTGCTACCTTGCTGTCATCTGCCTCTCACCGCACAAGCTAACTTACTAGGTAGTATATATTTTATCCATGTCAAATGAAAAGCGTAAACTTTATGCAACTAATTTTAGCCCAAAGTAAGTATTGAAGTTATTTTGTCCAGCTGAAAGTTCGTCTTTCACCGGGAAGCACCATTCGTCTTGGGGAAGCGTGTATATATAGTACTCTATTTATTTTTCGGCTTGTATCTCTTCTTTAATTTGCGACTTATGGAAAAGTTGGCGACTTACACCCGATTTATACATATGTGGGCGCGATTCAGATGCTGAATAGCATATATTCGTTCGAACCACCCGTCCTTCAAGTTAGTAGGCTAATATTTGGAATTTTCACATTTATAACTAGATCCGGGTTTTATATAACATTATCCTACGATAAACGAATCCAGAACCTTTTGGAAGCTTTTATAAACTGATATAACAAGCAACAAATGAAACTATAACATTTCTAGTCTATTAGTGCGTCGTATTGCTTAGAGCAACAGGTGCGATCGTGAATATTAATCGATTTTGGTGCGAACTTTATGCGTTTTATTATGGGTATGTTTATGAAAAGATGATCTGAAGCTGAATTTTTTACATGTGGCAGTAATTGAGGTAAGGAGAAAAGTTTATTGCACAGCGATGAATATCTAAAATATGAATTTACCGTTATTTCCAATAACCTATTTAACCTATCATCAATTGGTTTGATATTTCTTTAAATTGATTACATGTGATCAGTTTTTATGTAAACTGTTTTGCTAAAACTTCTTATTTTGGAAAAATATCTACCTTGTAGCTTATGTTGAGACCGGATTTACACAGCTGTTATGCGAAGTCCCTCCGCTGCAACTATCTGATCACGTCACTTTCGAATGCTGCCTTGCAATTACTTGCATTTACCATGCCAGTAACATCTTATACTACTTCAATTGACAACTGTATTTTAATTATCAATACATTTTTCAATTATTATTATGTCGTTCTATGCCTTGTACATTCATTCTGCCCTTATTACTATTGAAATAATACTGTTATTTGGTTTTTTGGTTCTATTTTTTATAATATAAGCATATGTTTTAAATACAGCAACTGAATAAACAAGATTTTTGTGTATAGATCTTTTTCGTTATTTATTAACCTCAAAGCGCCTTAGCAAGATTCTTGTGTATTTAGATTATTACTAAATACGTCAAAACACATCCTGAGAATAAAAAACTAACCGGAGTAACATTATTTCCATTTTTTTCTATCCGTTTGTAGTGATATGATCAATAAGATTTCAAGGTATGGGTTTCAAGACACCAAATCCTTCTCTTTGGGTTCTTTGATTAGCATTTGCGGATATTTAAATAGTAATATACAAGGCAGAGATATTAATGTCATAACAGCAAAAGATAAACTAACAGATTTATAAATAAATTTGGATCCTTGTCAACAATACTTGAAAAAAAAGATTCATTCCAGTGCGTCCAAGAATGCATTAAAACTGTAGGCCTAGACAATTGCGTTCACCTGATATTTCAAGGAAAATGAAATAACATCTCATTGAAATATTTACTGAAGGAATGTTGAAATATGGATCAAAGGAATGAAATAATACTACGAGCTTGTAAAAGAAGCTTTAAAATCTTGGACCATACACAACTTCAATTTTATGATGACTGCTACCGAAATTAAAGCGAAAAATCATTTTGAACTTGAAAACCATAACATGGTGTTTCGAAAACAGAGGCCAAATTTCAGAAGTTAGTTTTTGAAAAACAAACACATACTACATCATAATAAATGTTTTCCAAAAACGTGTAATATTTTTTAATTTTTTAATTAATTTTTATTATTCTTAATTATAAACTATTTTACAGTTTTTTGTTATTTATTTTATGAAACCTCTGCCAACCCCTAAGAGGATTGCAATCTACAGATTGGGAACCATTAGTCTATAGTAATGTCACAATAATCGTTGTATATTATTATTACAAAAGCGAGAAATGATTTTTTTAATTAACAATTAGTGCTGATTTACATAAATTGAAAACTTCATTATTTGAAATTTTTCCCCAAAGAAAATTGCATTTTAAGGTTTAAACTATAAATATTAATTGACGAAATAAATAACTTAAACTGACATTGCAAAAGGAATTATGCTAATCTATTATAATTATGAAATAACAAGAATTTGCACATTTAAATTACAATATATTATTTGCATGATTAATGCGAATTACATTTTTGCAAAATTTGTTTACATTTGCAATTCAAGTTATAAATTAATTCTTGTTCATGAATTTATATTTACTTAATCTAAATTTTAATTTAGTAATTTGAAACTAGATGGCAAGTCGGTAAGTGAATCTGCGTTTTTTGAGAAGTTTAACTAAAATTGATTATCCCGTTTACATTTTACGTTCGTATGTATATTTAAGATAATTTACCTTTATTTATGACTATGAGGTTAGAAGTAATTGTTACTCAGTATTGCTACATGCAGCAACAAAAAAGGAAGAAATGGAGGGCACTAATTTCCTGTGCAACTTTTTTTCCAAAAAATGTCTGTTTAAGATTAAAAAAGAAAACACGTGCAAAGGTTTAGTACTATTAAAATAATAACTATAGGCGGATCACTTTCAAACCAGTTTATTCAAAAACGTAGTGGCCAATTTTTGTGTAATTTTTACAGCTTATCAATAAAACATTTGTTATTATAATTGAGTAGTTTCGCTTTGTTACCTTAAGTTATTACGTAAATGTTATAAATTTTTTACAAAAAGTGCAATAATTCGGCGTGTTCTCAGAATGCTTATTTTAAAAACTTTATAACTTTGTTATTGGTGAACAAAATTTAACGAAATTGGAATAGTATACAGCTCAAACCTTGAAAA
>JAHWXV010789005.1:0-10826 GCA_024586415.1 Phrixothrix hirtus
TCGTGTGAAGGTCAAGTACCTATAATTAATAAGGGTAAATTATTTTACTTCTTAAGCATGGCATTATAGTTTAATTCAATTTGTAACCACAAAAATAAGGGAGAACATTCCATCTTCTTCTTTGAAATAATAAGGTTAAAATTCATATTAATAGCAAATTTCAATTTTTAAAAGGAATACTAATTTATATTACCAAATTTAAATTACCTTCTTTGTTTGTGATTAATTAATCAAATACATTTATTTTACTCTTTTTGGTATTCACAATTTGTAACCTCACAAATAAGTCAGAACTTTATTGATAATAGAGTTCCTTGTATATTTTACTAAAGTTAATTTTCAGTTTTATTAAAGAACATATTATTTTTGTATGTTTATTTTACAGCAGTCTGCATCTACTCTTTCTTGTTCGCACAACAAATTGTGAACCAAATTCCACCGTGAAGTCCAAATGGAGGGATGGTAAAGTTACAAAGAACTCTGACTAAGTATTTAGTTGCATTCTTTATCTCATTTCATGTAAAATGTTGTTATTAATTTATGTTTCTTTAAATAATTTTATTGTTAATTAAATTTTGATTGCAACCTGTTTGATTTCTTTCCAGTGTGCATATTTATTATCCCCAGAGACAATTTTCACTATATAATTCTTTTCTATCTGATGGAATGCACCATCTGGCGCCCTTAAACTATAAAGCGTTAAATGCTATTTAAGTGCAGATCTAACGCACACTCCTGTAGAGTCTCAGAGCTAGATAACGTAACTAATATAAGGTATAAGAACGGGGTAATAGGCTGCAGAGCATGTTGTTGTATCATGTTACGGAATTGTATTTAATAGCAGTTTTAATGAAATAGTTAAAAAGAAAGCAAAGTACTATCTTGTACGCTAACTTCATGAAATGGATTCGTATCCTGAACCAGGATGGGTTTTATTTCATTGTGGCAGTTTATTTTATATCACTGATAGTTGCGTTCGACTTTCAGTACCCATCCGAATGTCTATTTAAGTAAACCAGAAATATTCCAAGGAAAAACTAATAATAGAAAACACCTGTAACGGCAACACGTATCCGCTTAATTAAATATTAAATGTACACATCTGCAAGTGTCACACTACGTTAACATACTGTGTCAACAATCTATACATATTCGACAATATGCCGATTGGTGGGACAATCACTGGTCGAAACACAATACTCCGATGGGTTGCATTATTTCGCACAACTGAATTCGTTACGAAGGGCTCATCGCCTGGTCGTCCTCTTATAGCCCGAATTCAAGAAAGTGTTGAAAATGTGAGAAGGGCGATTATCTAGAGTCCTCAGCGTTCGACAAGCCGTCGCACCCCCACTTTAAACGTATCTCAGTGTTCACTACAACGCATCCTACACAATGACTTGCACTTCCATCCTTACAAAATAATCATTGTTCCAAAGCTATTTGAAGGTGATTTTGTTCAACGCAGACAGTTTCACGAAATAATGATTGAAATGTGTGCTTCTGATTATGTATTGTTGCTGATGAGGTTATAGGAACAAATAAAATTGCCGTTATTTGGGGGCAGCAAACCCGAGAGAATTATACCAGCGACCTCTGCATAGTGCTAAGGTAACAGTTTGATGCGGCGATTTAAAAACAGGGATCATTGGACCTTATTTTTTCGAAGAGGGAGAGGCTACTGTAACAGACTTCTCAGCGCTAGGTTGACATGATACGCCCTCCTTTGCGGCTACAACTTCGAAGATTCCGCTTCCAACAAGATGGGGTCACAACTCATGCAATAGGAGCCACGATGGAAGTTGTCCGACAAATTTTTCCCAATCACATAATCTCAGGGGTCGGTGACGTTCCTTGGCCTACACAGTTACCCGATTCACCGGTTTCCGATTACTTTTTGTGGATCTACCTCAAATTGAAAATCTATGTGCAAAAACCTCGTACGCTAGATGAATTAAAGCTATCCATTGGCGAAGACATCGCAGCTGAGGAAAGCAATGCGGACCTTTGAGGAAAGGCTGCGTATGTGCATCCAGCAAAATGGAAGTAATTTCCAAACATAATCTTCCATAATTAAAACTAAATTAAATAAAATAGATTAAATTAAATTATCTTGTATATAAATAAAAACTGGATATATCACAAATTATTTTTGTGGAACTAAACTTTTTATATTTAAAATTAATCAGGTTGCACTATTTTGAAATCCATGCGTGCTTTTTGGGTCACCATGTATAAAAAATTTAGCAACCTTCTTAACTTAATCGAAAATGATACTCAATATCAAAACTATATATTTTGTCATTATTTTTAGGGAAGACTTTACAACGAAAATAGTTAAATACAACCCTAAATTTTACAATGGGGCCCTTTACACGTTTAAAAAAAAATGACCGCGATCATCCACGATAACTGAAAAACGACTTAAGGCTGGAATTTCATAGAAAAATGAAAATTTGAATAAAACAACATATAAAGAAAACGCTACAATGTGGTGATTAATAGCTATAGTGTAAGGTTAATACATATGGTTTAAATAAATAATTTTACTTTTATATGTGTTAAAATTGAATTCATTTTTATTTATTTGCAAATTATAGTCTTCACAATTTACTTATTTGAGTTGAAACGTTTTTTTAATGTAATTGGAAGGGTGGCAGTTGGAGCAAACATTTTTCAACAACCATATATTTGAATATTGAATAAAATGAATATTAATAATTTGTTTAAACTGAGGGTGTAATTAAATTTAAAACCAAAGTACAATTGCCCGAAGCCCTATATTCTAAGCTTTAATGTTATTTTTGAAAGATAAATTCGAAATTTGCTTTGTGGATCGTACATTTATGAGAGAGTGCAGAATTCAGGTCAACTAGTTTTTGGGATATGTGATGTCTTCATTATTATAGACAATAATGTTCATTAATTAAAACTATGGAATTATGGATAAAATAGCACGAGTACGAAAATTAGAACAATACAATATAAAATATCTTATTGAAATAAATATTAAAAAATGGATTCCTCCCAAATATTTGAAGTGTGCAAACCAGGAAACGTTTTCTTAAGTTGAAAATCTTTTGGTGGTGATCGGTGAAAGTTTTCAAGATATAATATATATGTTTGATTAGACTATATGAAAGAACATATTAATTATCATTTAGGGTTAAAATCAAAACGGATTAACGGAATTTGATTTTGATATACCTTATTGCGGTTGGATTTGGAACTTTATAGTGATTATAGAAAAACACGCTGTGTTGCAAAGTAGCTACATAAACCGTTTTCCAATAAAACGGTTGTTTTTTAACAATGACATTGTTTTTCCATCGCCAATAAATTCAGAACGCATTAGGTGACACCTTTCAAATTTGGTAGCGATCAGGTGCAAGACACTTGTTAATATAGTGCATTACGTCCGATTTGAGTGAGTATCCACTCGCTTCAACTGGTTATTATAATTCAGCTTTCCCCTTTCTTTGCAACAAGAAAACTTCGTAATCTGATAATTTGCTAGTGTTTTATATTTCAAATAAACAAAAATTTAAAATTAATGTTTCGTGTGCCTACTTGCTGTTTATTTTATATTTTTTCATTTTGTACCTTAGGACAAGCATTTTCCAATTTTTGTACTGAAAATATAAATAAATTTCATTTGATCTTTTATTAAATTAGTAATCGCAAGCATGTTTGCCTCAAAATTTTCGCATCGTCCTCAATTTAGTAGATAAGAGACTGGGTAAGTAGAATTAAAAAAAAATCAATCGAAGCCCCAAAAAACATCATTTCTTCTGGCATGGCCACACATGTAAGCGACTTGCACCACTACTTTTATTTGAACATAGAGGGGTAAAAAATGAAAATATATTTGGGAATCGGTGGAAGGAAAAAGGAATATCAACGTTACTTCAATTTGCTTGACTGGTGCTGGTTTATGTAGCAATACCATTATTATTTCAATTCCCCCCTAAGGCGTTCTTTTGGATATGCTGCCGCATATGGGGTTACGTGGGGCCTGACCCTCAAAGTCGTATATCAAATGTATGCAGTGGTGATCAGACCAGTCTTAACCTATGCAGCACTTGTTTGGTGGTCGGGTGTAAGGAGCCAAAGCAACTACACCCACATCAATAAAGTGCAACGTATGGCATAGTTAGGAATCGGAAACACCCTAAGAACTGCACCAACTGCAGATCTAGAGGTGTTCCTTGATCTGCGTCCTTTGTGCCTTTTGGCACGAACAAAGGCAGCGAGAGCTACATCCAGACTGCTTCAATCCGAGCGATGGCGTGGTGAGGACTACAGCTGGGGACACACTTCAATCACTGACAGCTTATAGAGCTTATGCTGAAGCACGGGTGATCGTGTTACCCCAGTCAGGGCCTTCAACATTCTAATTTATACAATAATCCCCGGCACGACGGATTGGACTAATGATGCTTAGAAACTACTCGATCGCCTGAGCCTGATCTGGGACAAAGTCAAGCAGCTCTGCTTATGAAAATAACCATTCCATTAGGGCACTATGCCTGGGTATCAGGCTTAAATGTACGCAATTTCGGCTTGCTCAGAAGAATGTGTCAGTAGGGACTATCACAACCTGAATCTCACCATTTTCACTGACAGACAAAATGAATTTTATTAATATTAGAAATGCAATTTTAGCAATTTATCAATCAACAGATGAATTTCGTACTAAAATTTATTTTCTAGGCCCTAAGAGATAATTAGAATAATTAGTTTCATTTCAATTTATACAACACACACAGTGTCAGATAAATGAACGCTAGTCTAATATATGGTTGGAATTGACCCAAACCCTAATAAATGCTTCATCCATTATAGTTGGGATAACGTTCATATACCTTATTTAAGTAAACTTTTCTCTTACAATTATGTTAGCTAATCCAGTGGACGCTTGTATTCAAATTGTTTATAAATTTCAATGGCGCTTAATTTATTTCACTGTGTTAAAGATTAAACGGAAGCTAACCTTGTTAAGAAGTATCTTCTACGCTTGTTATCACGACTAGGAGACAACTTTGAACCTTTGAGTGGGATGACAGTCTCTTAGCACACCTTTTTGATGTTTGAATAGTATCTTGAATAGTTATAACCCAAATGCTGGCTCGAATTTTAATTAGATCATCGGTGGACTGGCCATCTGCGAAGTTTTTTCTAATATTCGGCCCGAGGTGGTTCTTGCTTCATTTGTAACTGGTTAATTGAATAGTGACGGTTATTTTAACACGCACTGGCTTAGAGGCACGTTGCTTATAAAGCTAACGCGATTCTTGGCACAAGACAAGTGAAAATTGTTCCATGTCAAGCTTATATTGACGTTGAAACTTCTCGGCATTTTTCTTGCCCACCAATGGCTTGTAAGCATTTTTTGAATTTGAACCAATTGGGTCTTGCTTAAGTTCGTTTGTTTAAACTTTCTCGTTGTCGGTGTACGTGACCGTTTCCCTGTGGTCAACTACTTTTTTTATAAAAGGAAAACGGCTAATGTGCACTGCACTAGTGTAATGCGTCAAGTTAAACTCGATATTAAAGGTTCAGTCAACGTGTATATATCTTTTTAAACTGACAAAGCGTGAGATTTCAAAGTAGGTTGCTGATTGACTTCTGTGTTAATCAAATAAAGTTATGTATATATTGTACCTTCTAAAAAATGTAAGCATCCAAACGCCACCTAAAATATTTGTAACCGTACCGAAGACGGGAAGAAAGATGTGATTTACAGTTGCAAAATGAAATATTGCGAAAGCTTTTCCAAAATCGACGCTTTACTATTCCGAGGATAATTTTAATGTATTCCGACCGATTGTTTTTAATTTAAATAAATTTAATAATTTCATAGCTGTTATTACTAAATGAAGACATGTAAAATTTGTATGAGTATACATACTCTCAATAAAACAATAACCCGATGTTTAATCTTATATATTCCGACATAAATCTGATAAATAAATTACTACAAAACCTTCTCTTTTTACGTATGTAACCGATAGCTGAATATCTATAATTTTTTCTCCTCCTTGACTGTAAAATATTAGATATTTTAATAACGAAATTTTATTGTTATGTTTTACAACATTTAATGAAACAAACTAATTTGCGTACAATATTCCTCATTTATATATAAAATTTTTTGCTTGTAAGAGACTTTTTTTTAACTTACAAGTTCACCATTAAAATGTCTATAAAGATAAAATTTATTACATAATAAACCGTATAGGACAAAATAAATAAATGAGCAAGATTTAATACAGCTTAAGTTGTTTAAATTTATACTTGCTGTGAATCATGCATTACAATTTTAATATACATTTCGATTATGAATCAATTTATTGTATTAAATGTTATCTATGTATCGCTGACGTTTTCGGTTAGTTTTAATTGGCATTTACTGTTATAAAATTAATGTACAACTCTATATTTACGCAAGAGAGGTTTTGAGAAATTGTAGTTTCAAAATTTTTCTCCGTTTTCATTCAAATCAACCGACTGAAATGAGTACTATACGTGTTCTTATGGGATAACATTCACGCGGCAAGAAAAAGGCAAGGGTGTGACGTCAAGCCAATCGGAAGTCGTTCAAGCGGTTCAAATGATTACCAAATTTCATTTCACTATATCTTGGACCTTATTGAACATATTTATAAAATTCTTTCACATATCAATTTCCGACGATTTTTGTATAAATAGTAGCTTAAACAATATACATGTAATTGTTTTATAGACCTCCCTATTCTGCTAAAATGAAATAGGAGCTTGTTGAATGTTGCCGCATAAATTCAATGAAGAGAAAATTGAGAATAAAATCTGGCGCTAGCGTGGATGCCTTTTAAGTTGTAGCTATCACAGTGATTGTATATGGTTTAAGTCTTAACTCACGCCTTAGCCTGGTTAAATTATTATTTATACGTATGAGCTTCAAAGTAAGGTCATAAAAATTAAGTTGACAGTTTAATGATCAGCGTAATTATTTTTATCAAAGGTGTTTCGAAGTTGTTTCCTGTTTATGAATTTATGTATATTTTGGAAACAAGCAGCATAATCTTTAAGTGTAATACGATCAGATAAAATTAATTATTTTATGCGCATTTTATTCACAATTGAAACTGATGGTTTAAGCAGGAAGTGAGTAAAACTCGAGATATTTCATCATATATGAGAAGTAAATACACTTATTTTGCCACCTACATATTTCCTGTTTTAGGCAGACGTTTGTCCTCAATATATTCCATAAATTAGGAGTCCAATCTAAAGTACAATAATCATTGCAGCAAGTACATTTCCGGTCATAAAACTGGTGTAACTACCTACATAGAAATTAAGGAATTTTATAAAAAAAGATGTATTTAGCATCCCCTAGCCTTTTATTAAAAACTCTTTTATCTTTGTGTATACATTCAACAAAATAAACTTATCATTTCAAGAGTAATGAAATATTTAGCGAGTATTTTTCTTTAATTTGTAAGTCCAGAACACGCTCAGATTGTTAATTAACATTTTGATTTTGTTATCTCAGCAAAGGCAATTAAAAATTCTCCTGATATCAGAGCGCACGTCTGCGACGAATGGCTGAACAATAAAATGACAAATTAAATAAAAAAGAGAAAAGGGTTTCTTCAAACAAGCCAAAGGTTAAATTAAAAGAATTTCAATCGCGATACGAATATTATTTACCCCACATAACTTCGTTTATCTTTATTTCTATCTGGCATTTTTACAAAATCTCGGATAATGTCACGTCAACGTGCAGACAGAAAGAGAGTATATACAATTTTAGTGATTGTTCTTATTATTTCTGCGACTACAAATAAAATAATTAAGTCAAACGGTTAATTATGTTTGCTTTGTCATCTTTCTTTTTAATTTCTACTTTTTTCCATTGCAAATATTGTGACACACAAATAATTTCGCTTTTTTAAAGAGCGTCTAAACAATTTGCTATAAGTTTTCCCGTCTTTCGGATTATTATTAATAATGGAAAAAAATCGACGCTCTTTTATAAATATTGTAATGATATGCGGAGACATGCCGGTTACATCGAAACCCGTCCTGTTATTATTATCACTCATTAATTACTTACGAAAAATTATATTCGACCAACGAAATTTTCAACTTTTCTTTTATGACGTTACAAGAACAAACTAAATACTACAATAGAAGCATTGCTAAAAAAATATTTGGTCGTCATTATGTATTTCAAATGATCATATCAATAAATAATTTTGACCAAACTCATTGAGCAACTAGTATAAGCTTGACAAGACCACCCGTGAATGTAAATCTTTAGTGTTAGTGGACAAGAACGATCTAAGAAGGCGCTGCCGTATACTTAGCTTACTAGATTTCCCACTCTAGATATGACAAAGTGATCATCAATTAGACAAGCCCGGTCATTTGTCTCATGTCATTGGCAAATTCTGATATCGTGCTTAACCCTTTTGTTGTAAATCATTATACTGTCCAACCATGTAAATGTTGTAAGTGCGATTTTCCTGATAGACCTCAGAAATTCAATAGGGCGGCTTTTTAATTTTTAGACTTCATTTCCCTACACCATATTTTGTTTTGAAAAAATGTTAATAAACACGTAATGGACTTAAAAAACAAGAAGCACCTGTCTATCTATTAACAACAGTAATAACGAATTTTTGAAGTAGCGCACCGTTCATTGAGTAAAATGATAAATAAGCACCTTTAATGAATTCCTAAGATTCCAATAAGGATATAAAGTGGCATTTTCATTTATATCTGATGGTAGTTAATATTAATTTAATATTAATTTTAATTAATATGCACCATCAACCAAGACTGCTTTAAAACTATTTGAAACCTTTTTCGGACGATTATCCTAATTTCTCCTAAGCCGCGACCTTCGCCCCGAATAACTTCCCTGAATCGGACAGAAATCTGTATGTTAATAAATAGTTTTATAATCATTTCAAAAGGATAGCGTTTTAAATACGGGTCACATTTCAAAACTAAGGGCTGATCGGTGAAAGCACATCCGCACTAGGTTTACCTGCTCACTTGTGGATTGCTCCGCCATATTGTTTTCAGTGCTGTCGTTGAGTGACAGCTTGTTCGAGTGAGTACGATAATAAACGATCCCACTGGCCGTGAATTCCTATCAGTTATCAGATATCTTAGTACACAAGGACATACTACAGCCGACATTCGCCTTCAGTTGTGTGAAAAATATGTAACCAGTGAATGTACACGATGAAGCGTGGAATAACAGGCTTAGCAGACTGATTATCCTGTGGAGAGTATTGACGCGAAAGTGAGAGAAAATCGACACTTTACGATTAGCAATCTGTTTATAACATTTCCAAAAGTTTGAAGTACAACATTATTACGAACTGTGACTGAGAATTTGGGCTATCACAAACTTGGTGCCACAATGTAGACGGATGCGCACAAGGAGCATAGAATTACATCGGCACGTGCTTTCTTGGGCCGCTTTAATCTACATGGAGACGAATTTCTCGCCCACATCGTGAATCGCGCATATGAATCCAGAGACAAAACAACAATGCATGCTGTAACGTCATTCCGGTTCATCCAAATCGAAAAAAATTAAGAAAACATGGTATCAAAAGAAAATCATGGCAACTGGGACAAAAAAAGCGTGCTGAAACAATATTCACAGCATCGTTCTCTTGTGATACGCTTTTGAAATTGCGCCGTACCGTTATCCGTCAGCAGGAGAATGCTGATCTCAAGAATTGCACGGTCGCATTAGCTAGCCGCACAATCGAAATGATTCCAAAGTTTGGATAAGAGGTTTTTGATCAGCGCATACTCCGGTTTTTGAATCAAGTCACTATCGTGAATAATTGACTTGCCTCTCAAGATTTTGGAGAATTTGGGTGAGAAACTGGTTGCAAGCCCAGGGGACGGAATTTTATGGGAAGAGTTTGAAAAATCTTGTTTCACATCAAACGTGCTTGAACTGCAGTAGTGGCTATGTAGACGAATTATATCAGAATGTATGTCTTTGAAAGCATAATTAAGTAACTCACTTTCTCTATCATTTGCCTTTCACAACCCACCGGCCTTTATTTGTGAAACGTGCCTCGTAATAACATTCTTTCAAAATGCGCAAAGAGTTACTCTTATTACATTTACAATTATCGTAAAAGTTAAGATAGGTGACGGCAAAATTTTTTAAGTAATACATAGGTACTTGTATTAGATTTACAATGATCACGAAAGTTAAGTTAAGTAAGGTAGGTGCTTGGATGGTGACCGCGTAATTATCTAAATAGTTGCCATTTCTCAAAAATTGCCGAAAAATTTTTAAATTTATATCCACCGTGTGTATATTTAGTTAAGCTCAACATATAATCAAAACAAAATAAACCTTGAAGAAGAGGTCTAAACATGCTGGAAAAAATTAGATTAAAATTTGATCAAAGCAGCTAACGAAGCAATAGGTACAAGAACAATGAATATGAATGTTAAAAGAAACATTAAAACATGGTTCACTATAGAAATAAAAGAATTGCTTGACGAGAAACGGGAAGCATGCTTCAGATGCTTCGGCATGCTTCGGTAGAAGAGCGACATGAGATAGAAACAGAATCAATGTAGAAATAAAGATATTAAAAACAGAGTATTTGTTCAATTTCACTTAGGAACTGGAACATGGCTTATATGACACATAAAAGAAAATATAGCGAATGTTCAGATGCAAAAAACAAGAAAGAAATGAATTTATACAAACGCAAACTATAAGTGAAGACGAATGGATCGGTCACTTCAGGAAAGAAAATATAGCGAATTTTCAGATGCAAAAAACAAGG